>VZTA01025101.1:53028-127474 GCA_013398855.1 Mohoua ochrocephala | reverse complement strand
CGTGGCTGCAGGAGAGCGGCGCCGGCCCCGCTCCCGCGGCCGCCCCGGCGCAGGGACTCGGGTGGACCTGCGGGAGCGGCGCTTTGCGCCGCCGCCCATTGTGTCGGTGATGAGTCACGCAGCAGACGGGGGATGCGGTGATGCGGGGCCGCGCAGGGCCAGGAGGATTCCCGAGCCCGGAACAAACCCTAGGATTTGGAGATGGCAGGGCCCGCCCGGTCCGCGCTCCCCGCCGGGGGGTGACAGCTCCGGTGCTGCTTCCCAGCCCGTGACAGTCCCCTTGCCACCACCAGCCCTGTGCTGATACCGGCTCCGGGCTTACAGGTGGCGGCCGTGCTCAGGGTACAGCAGTAAAACACTCGGGGCTCGACCTCTGCAGGCTGTTGGGTTTGTCTCCTGCTGCTGGGAGATACTTCCACTGCGATCCCACACTGTGGGAGCATCTCGTGAGTGGATGCGACAAGCCAGGGCCTGGGACACAGAGGGGCAGGAGGGACCTGGCTTGTAGCGCTGGACAACTTCTGAGGCAGGAGTTATTGCTGAGCAGGGCAGGGGCAGGGTAGCACCAAAGAAAAGACATCATGCAGGTTTCCCAGCTCCAGGAGCAGCTCACAGGGATGTGTGGGGATGTGGTGTTACACAAAGCCCGCTGCAGGCAGGAGCTGCACGCCCCGAGCGCGCCCAGGGCTCTGGGTGCTGCCGGGGGGCACAGTCACCGTGCCTGCTGCACAGACGTGTCAGGGCTGAGCTGGTTGCAGGACCAGCAGCATCAGTGCAAACGTGGCCACTTCAGGGAAGTCTGAACACCAGGAAGACTGTGGCACGGGAGGGAGGAGCCCTGCAGTGACCTTTGGGTGGCAGGAAGATGTCAGGGGAGAGCACAAGCAGAGGAACAGTTGGGAAAGACTGGGGAGTAATGAAGTCTTCTGGGTTGACTTCCTTCCCTTGCCTTCTTCCTCTGCTCTCCCTCGAAATCTTGTGTTCTGAGAAGTGTTATGGTCTGTGTTATACCCCCAGTTACACTCTGGAACTCCAGGGATCCAGTCTGGCCCGAAAATCAATCCATTTTGGAAACAGCATTAAAAAATGTATCCTGAACTCATCTAAGGGCTGCTGGGTCTGCAGCTGAGAGCAGTGCCTGGCCTTGGGCAGGACAGGGACTGCCCAGGAGCCCCTGGTGACGTGACTGGGAGCGTGGGCTGCACCAACCCCATGGTAACACCCACGATACCTGCGCTGTTTGTTCATACCTGGGAATAAAGGAGGGAAACGTCTCTCATTCAGCCAGACACTCCTCATCCTGACTTTATGAGAAAGAACACTGAGAGAAGAGAAACCAGAAAGGTATTGGAGAAAGGAGACCGGAATGGCCCAGGGAGGGAAGACGGTTAAGATGACAGGTCTCCTCCGTGGGGATGCCCGGTGAGGTGGAGCGCTGCAGTACCTGCACAGGAGCATGTGGGGTGTGAGGTGCAGCTGGGCATTCTGCCTGCCAGCAGTGCCGGGGCCACCTCCGGCCGGACAGAGGCGGTGGAGGCTGTCCTGTGTGTAGTGTGGGACTCAGGGCTTTCTGAGGAGAGGAGATGAAGGATTCCCTGAAAGCAGACAGTGTTTGGATCTTCACATTCTCCTTGGATTTGCTGGGAGGTCGGGCTGGCAGCTTTTGTCACTGCTCTGTCATTCTTTTTTGTGGTTGATAGTTACTGGGGTGCAGCCTGAACCATCTCCAGCTTTGGGGTGCAGCTGCTGGGAGAGCTCAAGCCCTTGACATGGGATGACATGGCATCCCTGCTGGATGCCCCACGGGCTGGTTCCCGTGAGTGCACGCTTGGCGTCCAGGCGGTGACGTCCTGTCCCCCTGGCCATAACCAGTGCCTCTGCTCAGCTCAGTTTTGTGTCCCGGCAGCTATCCATGTGGCTTTTCTTGCCCCTTCAGCCTCTTCCTGTCTCACCAGGGTGCACACACAGGTCCCGAGCGTCTCCGGGGGTGTGCGGCCTCGTCCTTGGCCTCGCTGGCTGCTGCAGGCAGCACACCCACCTGGGTTTCTTTCGGGGGTGGTTAAAGCACCTCCCAACACACAGTGTGAGTTTATCTATTTCCAGAGGCTTCCAGGTACAGGAGAGCTGCACTGCAGCTCCGAGGACAACATGCTTATTCTGGCAATTAGACTTTGACTTCAGGAAGAGCCTTGCTCTGTGACACAGCAATGTCTGAATTCTGGGGGTGGCAAGGATAATTGCCATGGGATTGCAGGGCTAACTGCCCTAGTGCAGCCAATTCAGGTGGTGGTGGTGACTCTCTGTTTTGATGGGCAGAGACCCTTGATTCTTCTCTCTTTTTCAAGTATGGAGATAGGATTCTAAAGAGTGATCTGCACATTTCCATTCATTTCCTTGAGAAGAAAGCTGGCTAGAGTGAGCAGCCTGTGGAAACAACCCCTGGCGCAGCCCTGGGATGAGGGTGCAGCAGTGAGCCCTTGTTCTCCTCACGGGATCGAGGAACGTTACCTGGAGCGAACATGCTTACCTAACAGGCTGGCTGTTATCTGCCAGATCCAGTTTTGCCATGACTCACTGAACTCATTTCACCTGTCTGTGCTCCCTTGCAGGCTGTGTAACACACGAGCAGCGTGTTTGCTGGCTGTGGAACACACACACTGTGCTGGCTGTGGAACACATGAGCAGCGTGTTTGCTGGCTGACTCAGCAGCCTGCAGAGCGCTTGCCAGCAGTGGATGAAGTGGGGTCTCAGAGTTTCTTCTGAGGGCACATCTGTGGGCTTTTTGGTCTGTTTTAAGAATACGTGGTTTGTTTATAATACGGTTTATTAAGTCAGTTCATGTTTACTGTTCTTTTCCAACCTGTACATTTAAGGCACGTCATTGTTCACTGTGTTCCTGCAGTCTGTGCCCTGTCCCTGGGCCAGAAGCAGGGACAGTGGTGTCCTCGTGTGTGGGAGCAGGTGGGTTGGGTCCTGCCTGTCATCAGTGCCACTTCTTGCTCTGAACTGCGACACAGAAGCTGTTCAGCTGACAAAAATACATGCTTTTTATCAGAGGGCATTACTTTGTCTCCCTGTCTCTTAAAAACGCTGATGCCCAATGGAAAAGCAGAGGCCCGTCTCGTGTAGGACAGTTCACCTGCTTGGTTGGAGCTCCTCGGATGGTGGAGCAGAGTCAGCAGGTGCTGTTGGTGCCCACCTGGCCTGTCAGGGCCAGTGCTTTCCTGCACTTTATCCCAAATGCCACAGAAAGGTACAGCAGGAGTTTTACATCCCTCCAGCCTGCCAAGCTGCGGTGCTGTGGCCGGGACAGCCCTCGGCATCCTCGGCATCCTGGCGACCTGGTGGCCCTGGGGTGCCTGTATAGATGAGGCTCTCCATGATGGTTTTATTTTTTTAGCAGTCTTGATCTGTTTTCTTTTCCTTTGTAGTGCTGCTAAATCCTGGCCCTTTATTTCTTTCTTCTGTCCACAAAGAGTTAGTTGTAACTAAAATGCAGCTAAAATTACTCTGGAGCTGATTCAGGGTTTCATTTAAGCACTGGAACAGCTTATTAAAGCACAATGTAAATTATCTGTAGAGACTGGAGAAGCTGTTGATTGGAGAAATGTCTGCCAGGTATTTATTTAGTTACGGTTGATTCTTCTTTGGGGCTTAGGAGATGAACTACTTCAAGATTTCTTGAGGGTCTTTCCCTGCTGCGTTCCAGGAGCTGCGATGGTTTTGTTGAGAGTAAACGCTTCCTTGTAAGCCATCTGTCTCCATAAAGTACTAATAAAGCGTGTGCTCCCTAGATTTTATCAGGCAAGAGGATCACCTGTCATTTCTCTTAATTGATTTCAGGTTTGGATACCGAGGTCACTGGTTTCGTTAATGGTCTGTACTGGTTGGTGCTAAGGAGGGATAGTTCACATGAAGGCTGATTTTCCTTTGCCTTTAGAGATATGACATTAAAGATGTCGTCATCATCCTCTGGCTGAGAAAGTGGAGATTTGAGCACTGTGGTTGTTAGCAGTGAATGGTGACCCAGTCTGCAGCTGAGGTGTGAGCGTGTGGCAGCCGTGGCAGTGCAGCGAGATCGCTCAGCAGGGAGAGTGTCAGGTAGGGGTAGGGGTCTGAACCCCTGAAAATGACCCCAGGTGGGCTGGCTTAGCTCTTGCTCCTCTGGAGCGTATCGTGAACTTCTGAGTTCTAATTGTGAAGCATTTCAGGTTTCTCTGTGAACAGCATGCTCCTGAAATACAGTTTAGTCGGTCTTTGAGGTGCTGGCATGGCCCAGTGTGTGTGAGGAGGAGGGGACATGGGACCGTTTGGTATCAGGCACCGAGAGCAGTAGTGGCAAGTGGTCGTAGGGAAGTGTCACCGGGTGCCTGGCAGCCAGCTCCGTGCCGAGGGCACAGCCAGGAGCCCAGAGGGCTTTGGGAAGCAGTGCCGTGTCTTGGGTCTGCCACGTTGTTGGGGGAGAAGCAGCGGTGCCGAGGGGTGGACACCAAACTGTGAAGTGTTAGCAGAGATGGGAGAGAAAAGTGGGGCTTGTGCTGTTGTCAACCAAAATTCAGAAGGACTCAGAAAAGGGTTTCAAAGGGTTCTCAGTCCTGCAAGCTTGTTCCTGGGCCTGGAAGTGCCTGTGGCTGTGTGCTGCAGCCTCTGGTGTCAGCAGCATTTGCTGTGACTCAGAGCTTGCTTGGCTGAGGCTGAGCTTTGCTGGGCTCCAGTTCTGCTGACTGTTCTTATCTCCCCTTTCCTGGTTCTCCCCTGCAGAGCCAGGGACCTGCAGAAACAGAAACCAGCCTCCAGGCTCCAGCCTGCCCTTCCTCTTGGCATGATTGTCCCCCTCCAGGGCAGCCTTGGGAGTAGTAAATACCTGGAGACTCTTCCGTACCCAGCACTTTCCTGGTAGGAGCCTGGAGTGACTCCTGCGGGTGACACTGCTGCATATCCAGCGTGAGTGACACCCAGGGCACTCCTCTCCAGGGCTGTAGCAGTTTGAGGTGTGCAGGATAAGCTCCCAGAAGCATTGAATGATTCAGAAAAACACTTCAGACAATTCAGAAAATGACACCACAGAACTGCCTCGCTGTTCCTGGAGTTAGGGAAGTTCTCCGTTGAGCAAACACAGAAGTAGGATGCTTGGCTACGCCCTTGGTAAATTCTGAGTACTGATAACGTCCCTAGTGAAAAGTAGGAGCATTCAGCGGGCACTGACATCCCTTAAGGCCTGCTCCTCCAGCATGGTCTGGGACGCCGGGGCCATGCCCTGGCTGCTGCAGGCCCACGCTGCCGGCCCGAGGGCTCGTGTGGCTCTGCCCGCTGCTCCCCGGCTGGCTCCGGCAGCAGTGGCTGTGACAGATGGGTGGCATTTCCAGGGCAGGCAAAAGGGACAAGATATATTTAAACGCAGCAGATTATTAGGTAACAAAGAGTGCCTGGTACTGTCTATTCCTGGGCCATCGAGGCCCTAAAATAGCACCAGGCCACTGGTCAGAGGTGCTGACCCTGGTTCTGTGTCCTCCCGGGACAGGATTTGCTGTTCTGTCCCATGGCTGCCTGGGTGGCATGGCCAGGGACCTGAGGTGCCCGCTCTCGCCACGTGGAGTGGTGTGGGCAGGGTGGGATTCCAGGACCCCTCGTGCCTGGGCTGTGGTTCGCACCCCCTGGGGGTCCTCAGGACTGCTTCACTCCCATGGTTTGTTCTGTCCTCAGTCCCCTTGATAAGAGCATGAAGAATGAGCGGAAATGACACATAATTTTGGGGTGCACCTTTGGATTCAGCTGTCCTCCTGCCCAAGGGGATGCCCTGAGCCTTGGCTGCTTTCTGTGTCCGGGCTTGCAGGAGTTCCTGTGCCGAGTGTCCCGCATGGGAAGGAACGAGCCTGGCATGTGTCCGAGCACACAGCACGCTGATCACCCATCCTCCAACTGTATCTGTGACCAAACGTGGGTCAGCTTCCTTCGTACAGGAAAACATAGAGCTCGGGGGGCTTTTTTCAAAGGGTATCTTTGGTTTGTGTGCAAGGTGTGAGTACAAAGCGAGCAGGAGACAGATCTTCACCACCCAGTGGAAGGGTTTCTGTCCAAAGAGGTGGCTCAGAGCCCTCCAGTCCTTTTGCTGGGATTGGGAGCATGGGTCCTTTCTGCCTGTGGCTAAGTCAGACCCAAGAGGACAGTGGCTCATTGGTGTCAGATTTTGGCTAAAAAAAAAAAATCCTTTAAATAAACTCTTTAGCTCAAGGGAGCTAAAGATTTGCAACACCAAAGGCCTTGCTGGCGGGTTGTCAGCAGCCCGAGGGCTGCACCTGCTTCCCGAGACATTTACATAAATACTTCTGATCAGTAATGCCTGCTGTAACCTTGCTTTCCTGTCCTGTCCCTTCCCCGATGACTGTTAGTGGCTGTAGGAGCTCCACGCCGATTCCTGCTCCCGCTCCCGGGTGTCCTGGCTCATCCTCTGCTGCGCCGTGGCGGTGTCACCCCCAGCAGCCAGCGCAGGCGCGACTGCAGCCCGGGCAGGTCCTGCTGTCCTCGCCAGACCCCGGCACCGCCAGGGGTTCCCATTAATGGCTCCTTTGCTGCTCCTTCCTCTCGGTCTCGGTGCAGTTTTAAGTCTGGGTGGAAGTTGTGTGGGCTTTGGTCTGGTGCGTGCCCGGGAAGGTGGTGCCGGTCAGCCCCCGGCCGCTCTCTGTCCCCGAGGCCGGACGCCTGTGCTGGCGGCGTGGCCGGACGTGCTCAGGGAACACCGTGAGTCAGCAGGTCCTCGGGCTTGGGTTTCCTCGTGCACCCTGTGCCAGGGCCATTGCATTGGCTCTGGCTGCGAACCAGCAGCAAAGTGGAGCAAAAGATCTGCAGACAAAGGGCTTTTCTTTATTAGTTATTAGTGTTGTTCAACTGAATTGCTCCGAAATTATCGGTAGCTAAGATTTGTGTTTGCATCAGGGGATTCCTGCTGGGGTTTTTGCCACCCTGCGCTGCTTCGCTTCTTCCTTTAAGGAACTGTTGATAATACCCTGAAATATTTTGAGAAAATATGGAGGAAATGCAGCTTTCAGCCTCAGTTGCTGCTTAAGCAACCTCCCTCCTGTTTTGGAGTCAGTCAGATCTTTCACTCACTTACCCCCTACTTGTGCTGCAGAAGTTGAATGAAAACTTTGGATTTGAGTCTCGGGCAGCCCTGGGAAGAGTGCTGTATGGATGTGAAATCCTTCCTGATGACAGAATTTTGCGTGGTGCTTTTGCGAGTGCTGCAGGGCCAGGGACCGGGGCTGCAGCCCCAGCGCTGGAGCTCGATCCGGGGGTGTTCTCCCCGTGTGTGGGTGCTGGACAGCGTTTACCCTGGCAGCGGGCTGCTTGACCTGGCCCGTGGGCTCCTGAGGGAGGATGGGGTGTGTTTGGGCTGTTGCTGCAGCTGAACTTCAGGAAATTGTGTCGGCTGAATCTGGGTCGGTGTTGCTGTGCGGTCACACATACCAAAGGGCATTCAGAATTGGGAATAAGAGTTTTATTCCCTTCGTTGCTCTCTGTAGGTTTTGCACTACGCCCCTCAAAATCAAAAGGCGGGTTAGAAAGTGTCCCAGTAGTGGTGAGGCCCTTTCCCCTTGTTCCACTTGTTATGTTCAGTACAGATTCTTCTTGAAGATCACTGGCGAGTTGAGCATAACCTGGTAATTCCAGGTGGCAGTATGCATGCTCTTCTCTCTAATTTCCTAAATACCCATTCTGACTTCAGTGTTTCAGTCGAGCCCAAGCTTCTCCTGGGAGAGGCTCTGTTGGGATGTTTCTTAGAGCTTCCTCTGAATTACCTGATATTGGTGACTATATAAGACAGGACACCCAACTGTCTGTGTCCTTCCCCTAATCCCTCCCTGGATAAAATAAGGTTTTATTTTCCAAATATTTCTATATTACTGTGAAGAGGTTGGTGCACCACTCTTTGTTGCAGCTCCTCGGAGGTTGTCAGGAGCGGGATCTGCAGAGCCTCACGGATGGTGGGTTTGGAGATATTTGATTAAGGCTGCGCAACGTCTAGATGCCAGGGCCACTGGCGCCACAGGACTTGTATAAATAAATTTCGTTTGTGCCATGTTCACGCAATTAAAGCCAGAGCCCTGGATTGCGTTTGATGAGGTTTATTTTGCTGGTCGGGCCACACAGATTTCATTTACTTTGTCTGGTGTTCTAAAAACGTATAGGAACGTACACAGATCAAAGCCGAGTTTAAGAGCTCGATTAAAATCCACAGCAGTAAAGAGGTGCCCTGATGGGTTTGTGTCAGTGCAGTGTCCATTGAGCTGGGATTTACTCAGGACAGTATAAAACCCAGGGTATTTTAACTTAAGGATCCTGCCCCGTGCTGGTTGTAGGCTGTGCCCAGGGAACGTCAGGGAAGCGCCCTTGCTCACCGTGGGTGTTTCTCTTTCAGAGGAGAATGAGAAGCATGAGAAGCTCTGCCTGGAGAGGGAGCAGGAGCAGAAGAAGGCGGGCAAGGCCAGCGTGCCGCGGGCCAACAGCGCCCTGTCCCCGGAGGAGCCCCGGAGCGAACTGCTGGTGCCCATCTCCCCGCCGGGCCCGGTGCCCCCGCCGCCGCCGCCCCTGGCAGCTCCCATTTCAGTCATTCCCATCCCGGTTGTCACCAGTTCCCCCCAGCAAGCAGCCCAGGCCGCCCTGTCGCCGCCGCTCGTGCAGCGCCACCAGCCCCTCGTAAGCACTCCCAGCGTCCCCAAGGAAGCCTCGTCGGTGGCGCCGGTGATCCAGCGGCCGCCGGGCCCGCACCTGCCCGATGGGAAAGCCGCGACCCCGCCGTCGGGCAGCCCCAAGCAGCTCCAGCATTACGCGGCGCCGGTGCTGGCCATCTCCCAGCACCATGTGGTCCCGCAGCCCATCCAGCCCCTGCAGCACCCGGGAGCGCCCGCGCCGCTCGGCGCGCTGAAGCTGGCGCCGGCAGACGACATGAAACCCATCGAGCTCAAGAAGAGAATTGGAGGGTGAGTGCATTGTGTGGGGAGCAGCTCCTGCTTGTGCCAAGCGTTGTCAGATCAGAAATACCAAGACCTGTGGATGTTGAATGTCTTTGAATTGCTGAGAGCAGGGTTTTTTAGCTTGACGGGTTTTTATTTTCCTCCCTCACTCCACACTGTAAGATTCTGTATAAGGATTTTTTTTTCCCAAGCCAGAACTGTGTTAGGAAGCAAGTCCCAGCCCTGCCTGTCTGATCTTAAGTGGTATCTGGTGTTATGTTTGGCAAAAGATCTCTGCTTGTACTGGTCAGGGAAATCAAAGGACACTGCTGCTTGTGGGAGCTTTCTTGAGAACTGGGATGTGATTTGGGAGATGTTATTCCGAGGACAGAGATCACCTGAGCTGCCGTTTTAGTTTCTTAGGGCTGTAAGTGCCAAGGGCCTCCTGCTTGCTCAGAGTCTTGCAGCTGGAAGGGGCTGAGGGCTATTTAGTCTGCCCTCACCCTCTGGCAGGACTTGTGTCTCTGATGTTGCTCCAGGTTAGTGTTTGTCTGGCTTGTTCTTAAGGACTTTGGCTGGTGGAGACCCTGCCTTCTCTGTAGGTGGTTGTTTCCAGACCACAGTATCCCAGTACGGAGTCTGGTATTACCGCTTGTGGACTGGGAGAACAAACCATTCCCTTCTTGCAGCAGTTTGACCTGTTTCCTTTGGCCCCTCAGTTTTCCTGCAGGATAAGTGACCTGGATCTGTTCAGTCTTCCCTCCTGGCTGTGCTGTCTGGGCCTCTGACTGTTCTCCTGGCTTGCCTGCAGCAGAGGGATGACTCTTGGCAGTGGTGTTGGAGATGGTGTGTGACTCCCGTGGAGGCTGGAGGAGATGTACAGTGGACGGACAAAGGGTTCACGGTGTCCATTGGGATATAGTGATCCCAAAACGCGTAAAAGGAAACAGCGAAAGTAATGCAGAGAGGAGTTTGTGGAGACAGAAGCTTTGGTGAAATGCCAGTGTAATTCCTCTAAGAAGATTGGGCTCTTCAGAGCCTGTCTGTAAAACACATGACTGCAGGAAGGGTCTGTCAGGCTGTGCGCTAATCGAGACCCTGTCATGGACGTTGTGTGGGCTCAGGGAGCTGTGGAGGAGGTTTCTGCTGGCACAGGGGGATCAGGGCAGGCTGCATCAGTTTGGCTGCCCGGGCAGTGGGCGGTGGGGTGGCTGCAGGTGCACCCACAAATCGCTGCTGTGCTGTCAGGCTGAGCTCTGCCCCTGGGACGTGGGGGGGCTGTGGTGCCACCGTGGAGTGCAGCACCACCACTGCGTCCCCCCAGAATTGCTCCATTAGACGCAAGCACAAAAAAAAAGAGGTCTTTTTCAGCCTGTAAATGTTTCATGGGAAAACGCCGTCAAATATTTGTGACACTTTATTAAATATGATTACCTCAATGTCCTATATTTTCAGTCAAAGGCAAATAATTACTTTGCACAGTGTACGAAAGATACTTGAAATCTCCACGTCTGCTAATGTACCTTATCACTGCTGTAGCTGAAAAACTGAGATAACATGTATTTGTTTGGCTTTTCCTAAAAATATTCCTCTGATTCAGAGAGTGGGTGGACTCAAACCCCAAAACCAGAAACTCACTCTGGTTTTTCCTTGAGCGGTGACTGGAGAATTCCTGTGTTGCTTCATTCCATGTTTATCTTCAGCTGTGTTGTTTCACGCACAGTAAAAACCCAAAGCAGTTGGAAGTGTCTGCCCAATCCCGTGCGCTCGAATTTGAAACTGCACAAACCTTGTCCCACAGGAGTTGTAGGCATAGATCAGAACCAGGTCAGAATCTGGCTCTCTGGGACTGTACAAATGCTTAAAATTTGTACTTTGTGTCTTTCCCTGTTGTTGGTAGGAGCTGTGTCTGTGTATATACACACACATCACACCTCTCGGTATCTTACGTGCATTATGTATCTTATGTGCACAATGCTTAGCTCACCTGATGCACGTGTAAAGTGTGGAGTTTGTCTTGAAACATTATAGGCAGATATATATGTACTTAATGTTAAACCAGTGATATCTGAACACCTCTGCTGCTTTTGCATCTTGACCTTATCTCCTCGACACACAGACACCGCTGCAAGCACAGGTTCAATGCAGGAGTTTTCAACCTGACACTGAGCTGATCTTTGTTCTGTTTGGGTTACAGGGTTGGGACCAGGGAAGTACATAATAAATTGGAGAAGAACAGGTGCGTAGAAAGCCAGGGGTTTGGGTATTTTAATTGTAATTCCCCTCCTTTTTTTTTTTTTTTTGGCCTGTCGTCTGTCAATATTTGTTTGGCTTTGGCGGGTTTTTGTTTGTTTGTTTGCTTGTTTTTTAAACAGATAACCTGAATAAAATTCTTAGTGACTTTTACTGAATCTTGCAGTGTTGCTTTGCTTTCTTATTGCTCAATTCTGCACTTCTTGCTTCCCAATATGTTCTGTTTAACTGCACCATTGCGTCCCCATCACCCTGCAAAGCCCTGATCCAGCAAAGCAATAACAGTGCATAACAGCGTGACTCTCTTTTGATTTAAAAGGAGTAAAATACCCAAAATCAGGGGTCAGTGTGCAGTGTGAATACAGAATAAACATCAGTTTCTGACCCAAAACTCTTACAAGCCTGACTGGCTAAATTGGAAATACGGTGACAGTGAGCACCAGCACAGGGAGATGAGATATTTCATTTAAGGCTGCCCAGTCTTCCTAACGAAGCTGGGGTAGAATCCCAATCTCTGCTGGGGCGAGTTGGCTCAGCTGTGAGCATGCTGTGCTGGGGGGCTGCTGTGCACAGCTGTAGGTGCTCTGCTGGATTAAGGCCCCAGTTAAGCTCTCCCCTCTGGTGGAATTGGTTTCTGGTGTGTGTCCTGTGAGCTGACGACCCACCTGTGTTTTCTTTAGACGTGCACATTTGAAAGAGTGCTTTGAGACGTTAAAGCGCAACATCCCCAACGTAGACGACAAGAAGACCTCAAACCTCAGTGTCCTCAGGAGTGCCTTGCGATACATCCAGGTACGTGCAGCGCTCGCGGGGCTGAGGGCTGGGCTTGTGCAGGGACCGGAGCTGGCTTTGCAGGGCAAAAGAAAAGGGGAGAGAAACTCCCCTTCCTCCTCCTTCTCCCATGCAAACGTGGTCATTTATAAACGCCAGGTTTTAAGAGCATTTGGATCTTTGAGGACCACTTGCTTGCTTGATGTTTGTGAAAGTGGTTAATGGTAGCACAAAAGAAATTGTTGTAGATGTCCCCCGTGACTGTGAAATCAGTAGCATGTTACGCAATTAAAATTCATCTGGAAACTGGAAGAGTTGCTGCATTTATAGTGCAAATAGAGAGCCAGAAAACCTTGTACATTTTGACTGAAATAAAGGGTGCTGAGGATTGATCACGATGGACTTTTCCAGAGTAAAATGTAATCTTTTCTCACTTCCTTCTCATTTTTCCTCAGTCACTCTCAAACACCATTTTACTCTGGTGTTCAGAAGTCCTGGACATTGATTATTCACTTCAGCTTTGCTTTGGAGAGTCAGTAATGCCTCAGAGTTAGATCAGCTCAGCCCTTCTCCTAGTTTTCACCAGTACCTTCCCTCAGAGAGACTTCAGTTGGGGCAAATTCTGACTGTGCTCAGCCACTATGTTTGTTGCTCATAAAGGTGTTTTTGGGGGGTTGTATTGGAGCCTAATGGGCTTCAGAGAAGATCTGAGCCTGTCTTTGGATTTTGGCAGGCTGATGTTGGTGGGGATGAGCCTCCATGAGCAGTGAGCCAATGCCCTGCTCTCGCATCTGGGGGCCGAGTCCTGAGTCAGGGTGTCTGCAGTGGGGGCTGACACCCTGGCAATACTAATGCAGGTGCAGGCTTCTCTGTGAGCAGGTTCTGCTCTGCAGCGTTTTTATTTTGTGCTTCAGGAAGGGAGCTTAAAATTCTGTTTGAGGCTGTCAGTGGTGATGGCCAGTCCTGCCTCTCCCTCCTCTGTGGCTCCTTTGTGCGGCGCTGGAGGCCTCGGTGGGGTGCAGTTCTGTGCTGCCTGCGAGCGCTCGGACCGACAGCTCCGTGCATCGCTGGGGGCAAAACCCTCAGCACGTCCTCTTAGGAAGCGTAAACTGCTTTTAAGATGGTCTTGGGGTGGTGCAGTTACACCAGCGTTCAATCAGTCAGTGCAGTGAAAATGCGGAGATTGGCAGGGTTAGTGGCACAGTGCTTCCCCTCCGGTGGTGGGACCTTCGCGCCGGCGGGGGCTGTGGTTTGCCAGCTGTGCCTGCACAGCTCTGGTTTGCCAGCCGTGCTGCCCATGCACCACAGACGGTGTAGTTTGCGGGAGGAACCTCTCCGGTGGCCGGTCTGGGGCGCGCAGTCCTGGGACAGGACTGGCCGGCCGGCTGTCCGTGGCTGTCCGTGGGTCGGCGTGGCGGCGCTGGGCCGGCGGCGGGAGGAGCGGGTCGGTCAGCTGGCCTGCGGCTGGGTGCTTGCCTGGTGTGGCAGAGGAGGTCACGGTGACCTCGGGGCTGTACCAGCGTCCACCTCCACGTGTGTGGGGAGCACATGGCGAGCACCGGGCCCCGCTGGCGTGGCAGGGCTGCCCGCGGGCGGCTGTGAGCTGGCACTGACCCGGCACCGGCGCAGGGCTGGCTCGCTGCCCCGCGGGCAGTGGCACGGCGTGGCCTGTGACGTTGTGCAACCTCCTCGCTGCATCGCCTCCTCCTCCTCATCCTTTTGCTGGGCAGTGGGAGCGTCTCTGGCAGCTGCTCAGGGAGTATCCCGAGCTCTGTTTTCCTTGGCAGCACCAAAGCCATGGGTCTGTGACTCAGTCACAGGATTCAGTTGTGCTAAAAACTTGAGCGCTGTTTATTTGCCTGAAAAAAGCACAGATTATTAGAAATCTGATTTGAACTTTCAGCATTCAAAAATAAAAACCATCTTTTAAGTTTGTTTTTTTTTTTACTGCAGTTTGAATTTAGGTTTGATCTGTTTCAACAAAACTAACATCTATCGGTGTGGGGATGGTCACTGATCATGTGCCAGGCTCCGTGCGTTTCACTCACGGGCTCAGTGTTTCCCTTGAAAAGAGAACAGGGCAATTGTACAAAAGAGATTTAAAAGTAAAAGCTCTTACTCTCAGGATAGCAAAGCCGTTTTTCACTAAAGGGAGAAAAAAAAAGCCCAAAAAACCCAAACCCAAACGAGCCTTGCAGGGGAGGAGCACAGCGCCGGCCAAAGCTCTGCGCAGCGGCTGCTCTGCTCCCACAGGCGCTGTGACAGTACACTGATTGTTGCAGCCTCTCTTCCTACAAAATCCTTCCTTCCCCCCTTCCCAGCTGGAACTTCTTAGAAACAGGCTGTTTGTTTCCTTGGCTGGATTTAAATATTTGTATCTGCATCAAATCAGATAAGTTAGAAAGTTAAATTCCGAACGTCCCATAGAGCCGTCATTTTAATTTATCCTTGGACCTGGGCTTGGGCTCTGCAACAGTAAATTAGAATTTGCAATTAAGCACACTGTTGCACAAAGGAAATGGGGCCCAACGCAGCTGGAAGTTAATAATCCCTTTAGCTGGTGATTCAGCTCGAGGCGGTGTGGGCTGCTGTGCCGCGGCTCTCAGCTGAGGAGCGTGTCCCAGTGGGTCCAGCAGCAGAGTGGGCTCCGGACCCCAGCACACACCTCCAACCCAGTCCATTTGTTACATGGGCCACCTCGGCTCTGGTTCTTCACTCTCCTGCCTGCAAAACCTGAACGGAAATGCTGGAGACCCCTGGGAAGTTTGTAAGATGCATGGAGCGATGTGGAAAAAGCCACGGTGAGAATAAAATGCTGTTTGGTCTGAGACAGCAGAGCCCTGTCCCCTCGGTTGCCCCTGAGCGGTGTCCCCAGGCCTGTCCTCCCCAGAGCCCCTCTGCCCGTGCCGGGGAAGGGGCTGCTGGGGCAGCACACGCCAGACACGGCTCGCAGCCTGTGCAGCTGGGCACTGGGGTTTGATTCTCTCTGAAGGATTCCTTGCCCCCTAGGAAACGTAATCATCTTCTTTGGAAGCTAATTGAAGCCCTTAAGCAAGACTGCTGCTCTGCGTTCCCAAACTGTGCCTGTCACTGTGGCACCTGAACACCCTCCAGTTTCGGGGGTTATTTTCTATTGTACATTTAGTGTCAGGTGACATCCAGGTGATTTGCTCACCAGGTGACACTGGGACAACTGGCACACAGCCCAGCCCAGCCCGTCAGTCTCGGGGTGTGTTGCAGGTCCTGCTTGTTGGCCAGTTTCCCCAGTACAATTCAAACGCTGACTAAATAACAATGTGCTTTCAAAATCTGAGATGCAGCTGAGCTTCCCAGGGCATGCAAAAGGCAAAGAGCAAAAGTCTTTGGAAGGTGTCGAAACAAGGCCCCACTGTGATCCCAACCCCTGCCCGTGGTGCTCGGGTATGGCAGAGGCGTGGGGGGCTGCTGTGGTGGCACATAGGCCGTGGTGGTACAGAGCAGTTTTGGCTTTGTTTGTGAAACAGACTTTGCTTACAAATTCACAGAAGTCCTCTGGCAGCCCTGCTTGTGGTGTTAGAGACAAAATGTAGCTGTGCCGAACTGACGGTTTATAGTATGGCCAGTGTGTGTTATTACCTTGGGAAGGGGCAAGAGGGGTGAAATTTCACTCAGGAGCTGGGGTTGACCCTGTACACCACATCCTGCTGGCAGGACAGGTACTGGAGCAAGGCCATGGGAGGCCACTGGCTTAAAATCTGCATCTGGGGCCAGTCTTCCCAGGAATCGCCCAGATAAATTTTTGATGCAAACCAATCTTTTGATTTTTCTGGTTTGTTGCACTTAGAGGGATGTATAAATGAGTGGCAAGGCCATTTAAAAGTCACAAGTCTGCTTATGTGAACAGTCTTGCTGTCACTTGAACTGCAATCCAGCTGGCCAGGAAAGTATTTTACCGAAGTGAAGTAGTCTTCATCTTCATGATGGGAATCTTCCCTTTCCAAGGTGAGATGAGGCTGGGCTGCGGCTCTCTCCCAGCTCATCGCAGGTAGTTAGAAACAGCCCCTGACAGTTTCCATGGCCTGATGCCTTTCTCGGGAGCTAAAAAAATGTTTGGCTAAAAAAAAATGTCCTGATGTTCTGGACTCAAGGTAATGGGCATCTCTTTAGATTCCCAAGTAAATCACTGCGTTGTTCATTTTGGGGGAAGTGTGCTTGGTTTCCTGCTCTGATTACAAACGGGGCTTCCTCAGCTGAGCTGGCTCCGCGTGGCCGGGCTGTGGCCTCAGCTGACCTTGGTCACCGCTGCCAGATCAATGGCGTTTTCCTTTGTCATATGTAGCTGCTTCAGACTGAAGTTAAAGCAGGGACAGAAGTTCACGAGTCTCAGATCAGTGAGAAAATGAGTTCCTCAAACTCAAACAGTAAATAACAGAGCTGATGCCTGACCTCCTGCCAGGAGTGAAACCCTTCAGGAACTGACTTACCTGTGCTCACCAGTGCTGTCAGTCATTTATGATGTTTAAGTTGTTTATCCTCACCTCATCTCTCTTGGCTTCTCAAACTGCCTGAAGCAACAGTTGTGCACCTAAGAATGATACAGTTTTCTACTCATGCCAACAATAATCAACGGAATCGATTCCCTTCAGGGTAGAATGAATCCAAAGTACTATCCAAGGATGCCTAAATAGTGTACGTAAAAATCCTTTGTGATGCCCTTTTAAGCTGATCTCGTGGACGTGCGAACAGACCAGACACTGGTTTTACATTGGTTAAATTTTCCTTTTAAGATCCACAGCATCTCTTTGTCTTTTAGTTTGTTTTGTTTAGCGGTCATTTCATTGGTGCCTGAGCACAGTAGTTCATCCCTGCCTGCATGTAGAGGACCAGAACAGGACCAGTGGATCTTTGAGTCCCATAGCAGTGCTTGATTTGGGGTTTGGGTGTTGATGGGTGCAGAGGACCCCGCAGCCATGCCAGATCCTGGTGCGGGAGGTGCTGGACTGCAGACACAAACCCACAGGTCTGATAATGGTTGTGGTTAAAGACCAGAACTCATTTACATTCAGGCACTGTTGTGGCTGGATTATTGATCAAAATGCATAAACCAAACCGTGCTGCTGAATCCTGTTAAGTTCCCCACCTTGATGAGGATGGCTGTAAGTGTTATTTTTTATTCTGTGCCAGCTATGAGGTGAATATACTCATCTTCTGTAAAACTTGTCTGGTAAGAGTTGGGTCCATCAGTACCTGCTCGCCTCCCTCATGTGAGCAGCATTCACATGCCAGGCTGTGCTGCTTCCTGTTGTTTACCTGACCTGATCCACTGATTCTATCTTGTCTAATTAGCCTGAATCTCAGTGCCAGTAATGAAGGCCTCCAGCATCCATAGGCTGTGGTCATGCAACGTTGTGTCATCTGTAGATTTCAGAAAGCGATGAGAAATAAAATCCTCAAAAAACCAAGTTTTAATAGAGCAAGTTGGAAGCTGCTTAAAAATGTAAAACTGAATTCCCCGCTGTTCCTCCAGCTGCAGCAGGATCTGTGTGCACAGAGGCTCATCCAGGGAGCCATCAGGGCATTTTTATTTGCAGGATTGGCCACTAAACATGTCCTGTAATAGTGATTAAAAATGTCCAGCACCTTGTTGAGTGATTGGAGGCTGTTTCTTAACCTTTGCCAAGAGGGATGGTGATTTTTTTTTGTAAAGTGTCTCACTCATTACTTGTAGATGAGAGTTTGGAAAGGGTGAATGGAATTGTAAATCTGTCGGTGTGTTTGTAATTGTCAGAGAATCCACACCTATTCCACTGCTGTCATTTAAGGAGTAGTTTGAAGAAGCACTCGGGGTTGTGAAAACCAAACCAGCCTGTAAGTGGATTGCAGCGCAGGGTTTAGGAATGCTGCTGTGTGGTAGCTGGTGTGTTTGGGGGCTGTTGCTTGCTCTGGTTGCCACCTGCTGTCAGAGCTGGCGTGGGAGGGGAGACAGGGCACGGGCCCTAACGAGAGCGGTGATAATTACAGCTTGGTTGCACGGGCTCTATTTTATGTGTGACATTGCAGAAGTCGCCTGCCTTTGAAACACAGCAAAAGCCCCAAACGACCCAAAACCCCGCCAAACATCACAGCTGCGTGGTTTGCTTTGTGGGTTTGCTCTTCCTTGAGGGCCTGACTGGGAAGAGGCCTGGACCCTGTGGCACAAGTGACAGGGCAGGTTGGGTTCCTGTAGCAAAGGTGTGTGTTGATGCTCTCTAAAGTTACCATGACGTGGTTACTGACTGATTGGAACTGCTGACAAATAGTTGTAAGAAAGCGATAACCGTGGTGTGTGGAGTGCTGCAGAGTTCCGTGTTCTCTGAACTCTGCAGCTGTGCATGTCACAGCAGCCAATGCTGTTTGCTACAAAATAATGAATGAGGGGGATTCTGACCCTGCCAGCAGCAGCGCAGACCCAAGGCCTCCAGCACAGACGGAGGTTTCCGCCCGGGCACGGCTTTGCCTCGTGGCCTCGCACAGGTGCTGGAGTCTGTCTGGGTTTAACAGCTGGTTCTGTGTCCTCCCACTGCCACCATGGCCCTGGCAATGAGGGAGGTGGATGGAGAGAAATCCTCTGGTGACCCAGATCTGCTCTGTGGGCCGTGGGTGGAGCTGCTGGGATGGGAGTAACTGGCACTGACCTCCTTAGATGGATGGGGAAGGAAGGAGAGGTGGTGCGGGAGGATGGCACCGTTCTCTGAGTCACCAGGACCTCGGACCTGCTGCCGTGGTGTGGGGGAGTGCCTCTGTCAGAGCCCTTGGCTGTTGGGACTGCCATCACCTGCCAGATCTGTGTTTTGGGAGGTGTCCTCTCGCAGGAGAAGCCCTCGCTTCCCTGCTCCCTGGGCAGGCTCCCTTCAGGTGTGCAGCTCACCTGTGCCTTGTGCCTGTTGGCTGAGCCCGAGTGTAGGAATGGGAACAGAGGGAGGGCTGCACCCCGGACCCATCCAGAGCTCTGCCTTGGCTCCTGCAGCAGCTGCTCAGAGATGCCTGCAAGGAAAATACGGAAGCACTGCAGCAAGTCGATGTAGGGATAACGTGCCTGCTCAGAAATCTCCTCCCCGTCCCTGGCAGACAGCTCTGGCTGTGGCTCCAAGGCATAAACCTGCCTGTTGCCCTCTGGAGCTGCTGTCCATGCATCATAACAAAGGCTTGGGAAGAGCTTCCGGGGTCCCGCATCCAGCAGTTGTGTTGTTAGTAATAATCCTTCCTTGAGATGCAGCATGCTTCATTTCTGTTTGCAGGAAATGGTAACAGTTAATCTCAAAAGCATATTTCCCACTATTTTTTTTCATTTCAATTTTTTTTTAATTTAAGTGCTGCGGAATTAAATTTGAAATTAAAAATTCTCAAGTTTTAATTTCCCAAGTTATTTTAATTTGTTTGGGATCATTTTCTAAGTAACAAACACACCACAGTATTTCAGGGTCTTTGGGGCATCTGGAATCCACTGGAATCATTAAAAATGTCTCGTTTGTTTCCTGAACAACAGAGACTGGTTAAAAAAATAAAAACAGGAAAAGCAAAATGCATGACCAAACTTAACACCAAGTGGTTGCTAGTCATACTTCAATTATTTTAAAACTGAATTTCTTGTGTCCTTGGGAGTCATATCAAGGAATAAACCAGATCTGCTTAACTGGTGGCAGCCAGCATGGGTCCAGTGACTAGCCAGGGGATGGCTCTGCTTTTCCCTGCTTTGTTGTTCTGTGGGTTCCAGTTGGTTGCTACCTTTTTTTTTCGTTTTTTTTTTTTTTTTTCTGAATTTATTTTTTGTCTTCCTGATTTGGATTCTTCCTCCCCTCTGCCCCAGTGACTGTTTGTACTTTGTCCAGAGCGTGGTGCTTCAGGAGGCTGGCTCTGACAGGTCGGTGCAAACAGCCACGTCCCAGCCCTAGTTTTGATCACAGATTATGGCCTGCTGTCTCTTTTTATCAGGAGCCCCAAGTGCATTTATCAATGTGAAATGATAAATGTAAATACCACCGCATGTTCTCATTGTCCGTGATTGCTCTGCTCCAGGCAGATTTCCTCTGGTGGAAGTGTTTCTGTCTAGAAGTTCATCCCTACCCTTGCAGCCGGGTTGAGCCGTGGTGGGTGGTGCCCACTGGGCCGGGACCTGCCGAAAAGCGGGTGCAGCCCGTGCAGGTGCAGCCGTGCAGCGAGGACGTGCTCCTGCCCTGAAGTCCCCGCGGTGCGTGAGGGTGAGGTCACCTCCCGGAATACAGCAGCGCTCCTTGGCTGCCGCCCTCGGCCAGGGCTTGAACACGTGGCAGAGCTGGGTCACGAGGCTGCTGGCAAACACCCCTGGCCTGGCTCTTGGTGCAGGGGTCACAGCGGTGGGGAGCCAGGGACAGTCTCTGTTCCACCTTGCAGGCTGTAGTTTGGTTTTTGATCCTGCTGTGAAGTTTGAGTTTGAGATCTCGGGAGGCTGAAGCTGGGGCACGAACACTGGGAGCCTGAAGTCCTTGTCCTGTGCCTCCCCCCGTTAGCACACAGGCTGTCCCCTCTCCCAGTCCGCTGGGGACTGGTCACAGGGAGACCCTCGCCCCGCTGTCCCGGTGCTGCTCCTGTGGATGCCTTCGGGCTCTGGGTCAAACCCGTTGTGGTTTTGCCCCGTGTTGGGGGACAGTGGGGCTGTGGTGCTGTGCTGAGCAGGGGCTCCTGTGGCCCGGGCTGCAGTCAGGTGTGGCCGTGGGTGGTGGCGGTACCGGGCTGGCCGCAGCACAGCGGTGACGTGGGTCTGTGGCGGTGCCCTGGTGCCCCACCTGTATTTTCCCATCAGTGGTGCCAGGCCAGCACATCCGGCATCGCTGCGGGATCTCATCTCCGAGAGCCGGCAGATTGGAGCAGTTGCCATGGAAACCATGGCTTTGGTTCCCGTGGCAACCGGCGGGGTTCACACGCGGCTGCTTCCCGCAGACCGAGGGGCTGCCTGGCATCGGCGGGAGCAGGGCTCGGGGTGCAGGGGCAGGGTCCGGCGAGTGCGGGCAGTGGCCGCAGAGGCTGGGGACACTGGCCCGGTGCCTGGGGAGCCGGCTCCTCGCCCTCCCGCTGCCGTAGGCTCCGCTCCGTCCATCGCAGCCGGTCAGGTGGGCTTGGGGCGAGTGGTTGTTGTGGGTGCTGAGCTATGAACAGACTGCTCGTGGCAGCTGGGGAATGTAGACAATTTAGCACGATTCGAGGTAGGAATGCCCAGAACTGATAGAAGTGATGGAAAATCCCCAAGTCCTACAGGTGAGTGCGGTGCCTTGGCCAGTGGAGTTTTGGCAGCTGGGGCTGTTTGGGTTCCATTTGGGGCTGTGGGGACAGCTGGTTCCCCAGCATCCCTCTGGTCCTGGTTGGAACGTTTTTGGAGTCAGGCTGGTGGATGCTTGCTCCTACTCTGAATCTCTTGCACCATGGCAATCCCAGCAAGGATAAGATCCTTTTCTTAGGGGTTTTTCCATTACATATAGGAATCACAGCTCTGTGCAGCAGTGGAGAGCCTGACCAGCTGGTCTGGTCTGTGCTGGAGGTCCTGCAGGTGGAATGGCAGCTCAGGACCCCCCTGGCCCAGCAAATCCCACTCTGTGGCACCAGCTGTGATCCCCAGGGCAGAGAGAATCCAGCTCGAAATTGCCAATCACTCTCCTAATTGCTCATTGATGAGGTATTTTCAATCAGCGAATGCCATGTAAGGGAAGAAAACAGCTGAAATATGCTTTGGAAAAGCTCATAATTGAAAGTGTGTTTTTAAACTGCTAATAAAATGTTTATGAGGGGAGCTGTGTAATAAGGCCTTTTAAACCTCACTAATGCCAGCCTCAGGGCCGGCAGCATTCCTGAGGCAGGCGCAGGGAAGGCATTGGGGGCATTATTTCCAGTCTTGACATGAGAGCGAGCAATTTAATTACAGACAGCTATAAAATGGAAAATTCTGTGCGGTGACAAATGGCTGTTGCTACACGAGGAGAGCAGGAGCCGGTGTATTGTTTGTGTACCAAATAATGGCAGGGGGATGCACACGAGGACCAAGTGGTGGCTCCAAAACAGCCGGGATAGCGGGCACAAAGAGGGGAAGTGTTACACTGGAATCGTGTCAGGCCTTCGCTGTCGCTGCAGTCGTCTGGTCTCGCTTCAGAAATCCAGGTGGATAAAGGCTGCCAAGGAGCTGACAGGTACAGGAGGAGACTCAGATGCTCTGGGGGAGCAAAAGCAAACCCACATGTGGATTTTAATTTGGTTGCTGGTGTTTAAATGAAAGATGAAGGGACTCAGCAGTGCCCTTGTGCCCTTGTCACCGCTTCCACCTGCCCGCGGAGCAGCCCCTGCTGTGCCCGGTGCAGTGGTGCCTGGCAGGGGAGGCTCAGGCCCTTGCTCTGCTGCAAAGGGCTCACTCTCAGCTTCAGCTCAGCAGAACCGAGACTGTTCAGAGTGGAACATCCTCTGCTTTCACCAGAGCCAGCAACTGATTTGCAAAACTTCCCAAGCATCAAAAGCCATGGATGGATTCACAAGAGTATGAGGAAATCCATTTCTTCCTGGGGTAGCTCAGCTTCCCCCTTGGCAGGGCCAGGGTCTACTCTTTTAGGTTATGCTCGTGGAATTTTTTGTAAGTGCACAGATGTGAAAAATAAGAGTTCTAAAGTCGTAGCTTCT
Source organism: Mohoua ochrocephala (assembly GCA_013398855.1). Taxonomy (NCBI): domain Eukaryota; kingdom Metazoa; phylum Chordata; class Aves; order Passeriformes; family Acanthizidae; genus Mohoua; species Mohoua ochrocephala. Next base: position 104,846 of record VZTA01025101.1, on the reverse strand, counting down.
GTAGGTTCCTCACACTGCAGTGTAACAGTTGCCTGGGCAACCAGGGTTCCCAATTGCTTAACAGGAAAAAAATAAATGCTGCGATGATGGAGGCGCAGACGTAAGAAGGAGGGCCTGTGCTGGAGCCTGGTGCTTGCAGAGAGCAGTCTGGCGTGGGGTGGGCTCTGCTGCTCCAGCAGATCTGGTGCTGCCGTGGTGCACGTGGGCTGTGCTCAGTGAGCTGCCGCCCCCGGCTTTGGGCTGCCCTCTGCAAACAGAGCAGAGCTCGAGGGGCACGCCTGGCCGCTCTCTGAGGAAGTGGGAAAACAGAAATGCAGGTAACTTCAGTGGTTTTTCCACTGTGGAGAAACAGGATCAGTATGTCATGAGCCAGGTTAAGCGTGTGTCCTTCAGGATCTTGGCAAGCAGCTGAACTGTCATCCCGGGTGCCAGCACCAGACGCGAACCCTTGCCATGGTCCTTCCCAGTGGCTCTGGAGGTGGGTCAGATGGCAGCTCCTGCCCCGCAGCTGGCCCAGGCCTCTGCCTTAATGAAATTTCAGATCTTGAAGGAAAGGTGGTGGGGCATTTGTATGACTTTCTTTTATCAAAATTTAATTCTCAGTTACTGTGTTGTTTGTAGTTTTAGGGTCCCCTCTGCCCTTTTCAGTGCTACCATTACATGCCCATTCTGTTGGAAAATTCCAAAGGCTTGGGCTTGGGGAAAAGAGTGTCCGTGTGGTTATATGTTATTTTAAAGTGGCTGGTTTTGTATTGCATGGGATCCATGGTGATAGTGCTGACAGAAATTCCTGTTTCAGAAAAACGTCCTGGGGACCAGTGGGTGTCTCTGAAGGTTTTGATGTGCAGGGGCAGGTCAGTGACCGCAGTCCCAGTGACTAAGGCTTGGCTGTCACCGTGGACTTTCTGTTGACTGACGGGAAATCCTGGCACCTGATGCGGGCAGGATGATTTGCAGAAAATAATCTGTCAGGAGGCGGGTGCCAGAGATCTGCGTGTCCCCGGGGCTGGCAGTGCCACGGTCAGAGGGCACGCGGGGAGACGCACAGCTGCTCCATCCACGCCGGCTGCGGTGGCGAGGGGTGCAGAGGCAGAAGGGTCCCTGCTCCCCATCCCCCAGTGAGTTCTCGTTGCTGCACTGGGGCCAGGGCTGTTCTTGCTCCCAGTGCCTGCGGAGCCTGGGAGGGGACTGCACCCACGTGTACCTGCAGAGAGCGGGGCGTGCTCCCAGGGAGCTGCAGGGGAGGGAGGAGGGCTCCAGTTAATCACACCCAGTTCATTACTAGGCCAGAGCGGCTCAGCCTGGAGATCCGTCTTTACCGAGTGAGCTCCAGCGAACTGCATCCCAGAATAGTTTTTGAAAGATTGGCGGTGCCTCCAGCCCATCTGGTGCTGCCGCCGCCCCAGCAGCTCCCCTTGGAGCGCGCCCAGCCGTGCCGCAGCCCCGGGAGGAGGCGCGCACCCTGCGAGGGGCTGCCGGGAGCTGGCAAGGGCTGGGGCTGCTGGCACGGAGGGAGGCAGAGCCCGCAGGGCCGGGCTTGGACCGGTGCCACGTCCCAAAGCCCGTGGAGTGCCTCACAGTGACACAGTGAACTCCCTGCCTCTCTTGGCTGGGAGACTCCTCCTGGTGCTTGCTAAGGGTTTGCCTGCCTTCCCAGTAATTAAAAGTTTGGAACTAATTACCAGCTGCCCTGCTCATACCTCGTAGTAGTGCTTTCCCCCGGTGCTGGGAGTCTCCTCTCACATCAGGGAACGAAGCCAAATCTGCTTGAATATGCGTGTGCTGTGCCCGATGCGGTGCCGAGGCTGCGGGGATTTCGTGCCTGCTCCTCCCGGAGAGCTGTTCCTGTTCTGTCCTCTCGTGCCCTGCGTGGAGAGCAGCTTTGGGGAGATGCTGCAGAGAGGGGCTGGGCTTATGTTTGCACAGCAGGTTTAGCCTCAGCCTTTCTTCTACTTGCCTCCTTCCTGATGACATAGTGAGGGGAAGACATTCAGACAGGTTAGATGCAAGTCTTCTTGCATGTTTAAACCTGACCCGGGAACGAGCACCTTCCTCGTCACCGTCCCTTTCCCCTCCATTGCCCCGTGTCTCACCCACAGCCCTTTGCGAGGGGATCAGAGCACACGCAGCACATGACTTTTCTGGGTCAGGCAAAATGCTTTGGCTGCACTCGATAGGAAAGAGACTTTAAAACTAGCCTGTGGATTTGGGCCTCAGCCGCGTGGGAATCTCTGGGCTACAAGTCAGGGCTGGTGCAGAGCCAGGATTCCGGGAGTCCCCATCCTCCCTTCCTGGCTGTCCCCGTGGCCACCTCCCTGCGTTGGGCTGCAGGTCTGCTGGGCTTGCCCAGGGCAGAACTGTGGGATCGTGGTGTTGGCCTGTCTGCTGCCTGCTTTGGCTTGAAAAGCAACAGGAGAGAAAGACCTGCCCCCTTTGCCTGAAAACCTTCTGTTTTGAGGCGCTTTTAGCTGATCTAGAGGCAGAGGAACTGTCTCCATTGATGCACCTGCAGTGGTTGTGCCCTGCTAACACACATTGTTTGGCTCTTTTAAAAATGCTTCCTTTATTGTTATTACCGGGACAAAGGTAGCGGCAGGAGCTGCCCTAATCTGTGTCGCCTTAGGCTGCATTAAAGGCCTGGCTGAACGGGCTTTCAGGTCCTTCCCAGAAAGCTCGTGAGCTACACCACCAGCAGAACTATTGAAAGGCATGAGGTCAGGCTCTGATTGTACTCATCCTGGAGAGCCTGAGAGAGAAAGAAAGAGCATGTGTTGAGAAGACCATGAGCCTGGTCCTCTGCCAGGTGTGGGGTTTGCTTTTGAGCTCAGTGCTTGCCAGCAGTGAGGGAATAGGAGCATCCGTGTGGGCTCTGTGTGGGCTCCGTGTGGCTGGTATTTTCAGAAGTGTGTGTGGGATTTAAATTCCCAGTGGTGAAACTTAACTTCAGAAAATGGACAGTCTGGATGTAGTTTTACAGATTTCACCTAATTTTGTCTCTTTTATGCATACAGTAAGCGCGGCCCTGGGCTGGGGGACCAGGTCTCTGACTGTGCAGTGCTACACTGCTGGCTTAAAAACTCCTAAAACAGGCCTGTTGTTTTCTGCTGCGCTTGGAATAGTCGCTCCCCCTCGGGTCCGTGTGGTTTATGTTTCCCAGCAGTAGTGCTGGGCAGCGTGGGGCATTTCTCTGTGCTGTGCTGACTGGTGCAGCAGCTCCCCTGACCTTACCCTGGATTCCCAGTGCCAAGGGGGCATTGGCGGGAGAGGACAACACACACCCTTCCTTCTAGGCCTAACTGGCAATATAAAAAATGAGCTGTGGACATGGGAGGGACCAGATTAGTGTAGATGATTCTTGTCTTTGTTCTCATTCTATTTCTTTTTCTTTTCTCCGACTTCAGACTTTAAAGAGGAAGGAAAAAGAATACGAACACGAGATGGAGCGGCTGGCGAGAGAGAAGATCGCTACCCAGCAGCGGCTGGCGGACCTGAAGAACGAGTTGAGCCAGTGGATGGATGTCTTGGAGATTGACAGAATTATTCGCCAGACAGTTCAGCCAGAGGATGACCAGGCATCTACCTCGACAGCATCAGGTACCCATAATTTTTCTCTTTTTCTCGTAATGATCACGGAAGGTCATTGACGCAGTTACATTGGGGTGGTGGGGATCTTCATCTGGCAGCGTCAGGGTTCTTTGCATTCAGAATAAAGTGAAAGGTTTTGGAGTGTTTGTAATGATTGGTGTTGTTAATAACACGCTGCTGCTCACGTGAAGTAAACTGAAACTTGTGCATCAGTGTCAGGTAGAAACAAAGTGCAGGTTTGCATGTCCAACCTCATCGTGGAGATAAATCCCTGCTTTCCAAACTTAGCTTTCTTCTTGCACAGCTCTGCAGCCCTGCTCGTTAGAAATGGGCATCCTGGTGTATTTGTGTGGATGTGGGAGGGTGTTCAGCAGATATAGAAGAAGGATTTGGTACAGGGAGGATCACCAGAGCATTTAAACAACTTAATGAGCCTTCACATTGCGTGAGAGGGAGTCACAGTGAAGATGAAATGACACTAATGGATATCTGACATGTGGTTCCCAGTGAGAAGTTTCTGTGAGATAGGAGTGTGCACACTTCCCTCCACACCAGGGATCTGCAGCAGGAGGAGTAGGCAGTCCGTGGATGTAGAGCTTTCCAGAGACACGGAGGCTGTAGCAGTGCATAACCATTCACAGCAGTTCCTTCAAGTCAGCATTTACTCTTGGCACTCCAGGCAGCCGATACCGCAGGCTCTGGGAAAACCTCAGCTCGCTCAGGCTCATCACCTCTGCTGGTAGGAGCAGGCTCCAGGTGGAGGCTGATGGAAGTTGGGAGCAGCAGTGCTTTGTCCTTAGAAGTGCCAGCTGGTCCCTCTGCAGTGGCCTCTGCCGAAAGTGACCGCATCAAGCTGCTGCTAACCAGAGCTTGTGAAGGGGAAGTGTCTTCCCTGGTGTTCCTGCTGCTTCTGTATCCTCTGAGATTTTTATTCTTCGCTGCACGGCTGGCACTAGAGCAGGCAGTGCAGGGTGCCGGGCTTGTCTTCCTGATCTCAGGGCCAGTATGTTCCTGCTTTGCTTCCTTAGTTCCTGGGCTGGACAAGAGTCCATTTTCCAGAACCAGACGAGAGACTTGCTGCCATGTTTCTCCATGGCTGTTTCCTTCCTGCTCTGGGAGCAGAAGGGGTGGTGCCGATCGGTGGAACAACTGGCCAGGAAAGGAACCCCTGCTCCTCTTCCCAGAAGGGAGCCCACTTCAGCCCAGACAGAGCTCAGCCAGGTGCTTTCTGTTGGCCTCTGCTCATGGTGCTCCCCTCGCCTGCCCGATGAGACCTCTCAGCCTGGTGGGAGCACCCTGCTCTAGCTGGGTCTTTGAGCTGTCACACCTGCCTGGCTCCGGGTCCTTGGCCCACAGGCAGCAAGAAGAGGGCTGTGCCAGCGTGCCGTGCCATCGTGCCATTGTGCCACCAGCCTGTAGCTCAGTGATGCCTCCTGCTCATCTCTTCTGCTGATGCTGCCTTTTAGGGAGGCTCCTTGGTCCAGTTCGTGCTCTGCTTGCTTTTTTATGGGAGTTTCTTCCTTTCGTGTTTTCCAGAGGGTGAAGACAACATGGATGAAGATATGGAAGATGACAGGCCAGTGAACTCATTACCAAAACTCACCCAGCGCCAGCACCCAGAGCTGCTGAAAGCCGTCCCCCCCAATGCTGCTCCCCCCCTGCCCACGGTCCTGCCCCCGCACNGGCCCCCCCAATGCTGCCCCCCCCCTGCCCACGGTCCTGCCCCCGCACGTGTCCATCCAGCAGAAGCCCCACGCCCAGCCCCCCCTCCAGACACAAGCACTGGTCCCGCCGCAGGCGATCGTCCCTGCACAGACTCACATCGTGGCGGCCTCGACCGTGCAATCGACTGTTATCGCCCACACCGCCACCACCCACGCCTCGGTCATCCAGACTGTCAACCACGTCATTCAGGGTCCACAGACCAAGCACATTGCTCACATTGCACCTTCCACATCCAGCCCCGTGCAACTCACCACTGCTGCTCAGCCCATCGGCCACATCACTGTGCACCCGGCCACCATCAACCACATGGCCCACCTGGGCCCGCAGCTGCCCATCTACCCCCAGCCCGTGGCCGTCAGCCAGCCCGTCGTGAGCCACATCGCTCACACCATCTCGCACCAGCAAGTGAACGGCACCACGAGCCTGGGCCAGCCGGCCGTGATGGCCAAGCCGGCCGTAGGAACCCAAGTTGTCCATCACCCGCAGTTGGTCGGGCAGACGGTCCTAAACCCGGTGACTATGGTGACCATGCCGTCGTTCCCGGTGAGCACGCTGAAGCTGGCCTAGAGGGGACGGTCCGACGGCGAGGTCTTTGTTGGGAACCTTTCCTAAGGAAACTCCATACATTCCAACCACGTCCGACTCGGCGGGAGGGAGGCGCAGGAATGCCGAGAGCGGCCGGGCCGGGCTGTCCCGAGCCCAGCCTGCCGCCGGCGCCGGGACGGGGCCGCTCCGCGCTCGGAGTTGCTAATCTGAGAAACTTCAAAGACAGTTGTTCATGGTGATTTTTTTTCCTTTTATGTGTAATGAGTGAACTATGGATATGATGTTCTTAAGACTTTAATTTTGCCCTCTTATGTGTTGCTTCTTTGTAGAATAAAAATTGCTGATCTCTTTATCGAGACATTGCGTAGAATGGGAAAAAAAATCATAGAAGTCTATATTTATATATATGTGTGTATGTGTGTGTATATATATGTATATACATATATATATAAATATAACATTTGAAGGCCTTTTGTAAGGTTGATTATTTTGCAGGATTATGAGACAAAATTCATTTTTGGAGGAAGAAGACAGAGTGTCCTCTCTAAACAAGAAACTATAAGATAGATGGTTTGGTGGACCAGAGTACAGTGACAAAAAAACCCCAACAACAAACCACGAGTCAAACCGTGTTAAAGGTATTTCCCATCGATATATTACATTTCAAAAACCATCTAAAATCACTGTGACTTGTTATGGCATTTTAAGGAAATTCTCTGTCCTGTCTAATAAAAGGAAAAAGAATACACAACCAGACTTGATTTGTTGCCATTTTATAAATGACTTGATTTTTATAGCTATGTCAAAAAAACCTGTTTTTTATTATTTTAATGGTTGACAATGCTTTGTTTGGATGTTTTTGGGGGAATTTGTATTTTGTCTGGCTTGGTTTGCTGACGCAATAATTGATTTTGCAGATCTCTGTGCATGGCATGGCCCCGGTCAGGGTCCCTCCTACTGGTCCAAGCCCCCCCAGGTTTCTCGGGTTTGTTGTTTGGCAGAGGCACATACTTTGTGCTGGCAGCTTGCAGGGCGTTTCTATGGCCTAGTGGATGGAACCTGGGACAAGAAGACCAAGAGAAATGAGGTAGATTTGCTGCATGGGTTAATGTTTGTTAGTTTGTTCTGTCCTGACCACGCTTTGGTGTGGGAGCCGGTGGGTTCGGAAGGGGATAAATGGGGATGAGGTTCCCTTCCAGAGCGCAGGCAGTTGGCACAGCTTTGTTCCCTTTGACAGGGAAGCGATCTCCCCTTGTGCAGGATAAGGGTTTGCTGCAGGAGGTCAGTGTGAGAGCTCGTGTCTGTCAGCGAGACGTGCACCAAAGAACCCTCATCCCTCAGGACCCTCCCGTTCCCCCTTCCCGCCGGTTGGGGCAGACCTGTCTGAGGTCAGGGGCAAATCCCAGAGAGCCAGGAGAGGAGGAATGCTGTTTGGCTCTGCTGGTGCCTGCCCGGGAGGCTGCTTAGGACGTGTTGCGCTGCTGGCTGAATGTTCTGGTCCTTGCACTGTGTGCGTAGTTACTGCTGTGAATGATCTCCGTTCTGTCTTCCTCTCTTTTTAAAACGAGTACTCCACAGTCCTTACTGCAGGCAAAATGCTGCTGTAGCCAGCGGCCGTTCTCCTGGGGCAGGGTGGGAGGATGGCCTCAGCATGATGTGCCCAGGAGCTCCGGGAGAGGAGGGGATCAGGGCAGCTGAGCCGTCGCTCCTCGCGCGCTGCCCGGCTGCAGCCGGCGTGGGCCGAGGTCTCCTGCAGGAGAGCAGCATCCATGCTCTGCCCAAAAGCCCTGTTGAGGACTGTTGTGAACAGTGTCAGGGGTTTAATCGAGAACATCTGCCTGATCCATACTGTCCCCAGTTAAAACTGGTCTGGAGGCAGGAGAAATGACTGCAGAGGTCAGGGGTGATTGTGCCTTCTGAGCAGGTGTCACTGGGAATTGTGTAAAGTCTGTTTTTGAAGCCCCAGTTACCACTTGTTTTATTTTTCTTTGATGCATCCTCGAGTTCAGGAAGCTCTTGGCTGTGCTACCAGCACACCTCCTGCAGAATGGACAAACCTTGAAGGATTTCTTATCCTAAAACCACATTTAAGCAGATCGGTTTTTCTCACTCCAGTGCACCAGTAACACTGGGGGCTTCCTGGAAATGCCAGGACTTGGTTGTCCTTTGTCCCGCGGGTGCTTTCCTAAGGAGGCCATCGTGTGCCAGTGTTCAGGATAGGGTTGGGTATCGGGTCAGTTGCTCCTCATCAGAAACTCCTCGAGGCTGAGTATGTGCAGCAGGGTCACCTCCCTCCTCAGGAGGGACTGCGTGGCTTTGCCTTCTGCAGTGGCATCAGGAGGGGAGGACGTGTTTTTCTGCCTTTTTTTACTGTTCCAACTCACAGAACAACAAAATCTCCTCAGTGAAAGAGAAGGAGCCGGGTTGAGAATGGGCTCAGAGCAGGAGCATTGGCCGAGCCCCAGGGAGATGAGCTTTCTGATGGGTTATTGAATGGCCTGTGCTGCGTGGACAGGGCTGCTGCTGACCTCATCTTCTACTCCCTTACGGTTTAGAGCGAAAAGTGGCCCTGCCTTGCCCAGTCCTGTGTCTTGGCCAGTTTTTCTTTCCCCTTGGAGTTGTGCCATGCTGTGTGTCTGATCCCCTTTGTGGGTGTTGGCCTCCCCGATAGGAACGTCCCCCTTGGCCAGGCCCACGAGCTGCTCCAGATGTCTTGTGTACCCCTGTTCTCATCTGCCTTTTTCAGGGCTACCAGAAACATTTCTTTGGGGTTTTTCTTTTTGTGTTTTAAAGTCAGCAAACTTCTCTCTATTCTGTGGGAAGAAGAGCAGCCACAGCCCTTCCTTCTCCACCTCTGTTATTCCTGCTCAGAAACTTTGGATTTACACTGATGCTCTTAGAAATCCCGTTCAGTACTGTATGACAAGGGGCACTTTAGGAATGTCTCTCCTCCTTTGATATATGTTTTCCCTATGGAGAAAGCTATATATAAATATATATGTACACTTGGGGATTCGTAAGATCTAATTTGTCCCCCAAAAAAATCAATAAATATGAAGTTTACAAGAAATATCTTCTGTTGTTGAATAATATTAGTTATTGGTAACCATACCACAGAAACAATAGAAAATGGAGTTTCTGCATAGTAGTTTGAGAGGGTTTTCTGTCCTGTCACACCTGGCTCGGAGCCCGTTTGTCAGGGGAGATGGTTCTGCTGAGGGCGGGTGCCCTTGCAGCCCTCGCGCTCCGACAGCCAAATCGTGCTCAGGAGCCGGACCCGTGCTTAGAGCTCGGCCAGCACGGCCGGGGGTGTTTGGAGCCGAGCAGATCTGCGGGCACAGAACCCCGGGGATGGCGGCGGTGCCGGGGGAGCCTCGTGCTGCCAAAGCCACTTCCAGCTCGCCTGCCAGGGAAGTGCAGGCAGAGGGCAAAGGACCCAAACTGCTACTTTGGAATGATCCTGAAAAGAGCTCTAAATGCTGACACTTTAGATACAGGAATGTATTCCTGACCTCACCAGTAAAAATTAGCCAGATCTGCATAGTTTATCTTAGGAAGGGAAGTGATCTGATTTCCCATGTTCTCTGCAGTTGCTTGAGTGGGATCTGAGGCAGCGGTCGCCTGTCCCTGGGGGCACGGTGGGGGCAGCTGGTGACTCGCATCTCACATGGGGAAATAAGGGCTGGAGCCAAACTGCTGCCGTCGGGGTTTTTCTGCACGTGTGTGTGTGTGTGTCCGTCTGTCTGTCCGTGCTGGGGCTGAGTGCTGGGTGTCGAAGGCCGGAGAGGCTCCGGTGTCACCACTGGGCCCCTGGCCACTGGCACGGCTGGGTTTTGGTTTCTTGAGCAGAGCTGGACAAAGGGGACGGCCCTTGGCAGAGGCCTCTGCTCTCCCGGCGCCCGTGGCGTGTCCGGAGCGTTCATCATCCCACTGAGCTGGCTGCTGCCGCTGCTGTTGGGCTCCTTGTCTTTTTTTTCTTTGTTTTATTTCAAAGTGGCCTTCTGTAACAAAAGAACAAAAGAAACAAAAAAAATGCCTTTGGGTGGTTTAGGTGGAGGTGAGGTGTCGCTGCTGTGTCGGTGTCGGTGTGGTTGTCCGTGCGCACGCCTGGTAGATTCCTGTAGACATGCAATGCAAGGCTTATTGTGTCTGGTTTTCGTACGTAGCCTGTGTCTCTTTGGACTGGTTTGCATCCTGAGGGCGTTTTTTGCATTTAAAGAAAAAAAAGTGAGAACTGTTCCAGTTTGAGTGGGTACAAGGGGCTCTGGGAGCCCCCCGTGTGCCAGGGGTCAGAGGGCAGATGTCCTTTGCCCCGTGTGATGACGTGGTCGGTGCTTGTTTGGCCCCTTTGCTTTCTGTGATTGGTATCAAGTGTCCCCAGCGGGGTGAGCAGCCTTGGCCAGATGAAGCAGTTGACCTCTGCTTACCTGAGCAGGACTCTGGCTCAGCCTGTCTCTGTTCAGGCACTTGCTTAATTAGCTTAGTTAGATACGTGGCTGCCGCAGGGCTCCTGGAGCGGGCGTGGGAGTGGGCAGCTCTGAGCACTCGCAGGTGAGGCTCCTCTGAGACTTGGCATGTTTTTTTCTGAACAGTTGTTCATTTCAATCTTATTTTGATTCTAAAAGCTATGGGGGTGAGGAGAGGAAAACCCTCGTACTTATGGCCTGCTTTCCATCCCTTGTTATCATTTGGGACAGATTAATATGGATTATAACACTCTCTTTAGGTTATTTCCTCCCTGAGTGAAGCATCAGTTGTTAGAAGCGGATGTTTAGTGTTAAGGAAGATGGGCTGTGGATAGAATCAGTCACGGCTTCTTTCTGTCCCTGTTATACAGAACTTGATAATCCAAACTTGAACTATTAAAGTACCAGCCCGAGCCCAGCACTGGCTGGGTGCAGTCTTGGCAAAGGTTGTGTTTGGCTGTCCCCAGGCTGGCTCGCTCCTTGCCTGGGGCTGCTGAACAGTGAAGGAAGGCCCTGCTTGCCTCCATCCCTGCACTGTCAGAGTGGGGACAGGGCTGTTCTGCGCTGGGATTCGGTGGGAATGGGCCGTGGGATGTCATTGTGCTCCTCATCAGGACGGCATGGCTGGTTCTGCTCTGGCTCTGGATGAGGCCCATTGGTTCACCCCGTTCCTTGTGCTGTCAATAGGAATTTGAGTGTGAGGGAGCGCTCACCAGGGGCATGCCCCAAACTCCCAGCCTGTCTTTGTCGTGAGATTGTCCCTGGCTGGCTGGCAGGCACGTCCTCCCCGAGATTGTGTTGCCGTGGCCGGCACAGGCGCCCGCGCTGGCTGCGGCGCTGCCCCGTGCCGGCCATCGGGAACGCTCCGGCCAGAGCCCGCGCGCTGCCAGCGGGATCGCGGTGCGAATGCCTTATGGATACGCCTTAACAACCTGAGCCAAAAGTGTGGTGGGGCTTGACAGAGCGAGAAATCAGGGACTGACTGCAACCACCCAATGGTTTATTGGCTTCTGGTCAGGCCCCAGCCTGGGCATCGCTGGGTGAGGAGCCGTGGTGGGAGTGGGGACCCCCTGCTCCGTCACTGCATGTGACCTCCCTCCCTCCTGCCTAAAGCGTTTATTTATTTATTTTATCTCGCTGTGCTCCCCGCGTTAGGAATGTGTCACTGGAGCTGCTGATTGTGAGCCCAGTCGCTGCCATCGCTGGCCCGGAGCCCCCGTCCCTCCCCTGCACCTCACAGGAGCCCCCACGTCGCGCTCACCTGGGCAGGTGCAGTCTGTGTTTACAGTGAGGACGTGTCACTGTGTTACCAATTTACTGAAATACTGAATATTGACAAACTAGACTGTAAAGATTTTTATGTGTTTGGATACATCTGCTATGTGAAAAAGCAACTAATTTTGTACATATTGTATTTTTACTATTCAGCTGTACAATACTGGCTCTTCATTCTCCAGAATTTAGGTATCCAACATGAATGATATCCATGTAATAAGCACTTGCCTGAAATAAATATAAAACTGAAATAAACATGCACTGAAATCAGAAACAGGTTTCTGCATTTTCCTCCCTGTGCTTTGCATGCAGATCCCTCACTTTGTTTGTGATTTCCCAGTTCCAAGAGCAATGCCTTCCCTCCTCCCGGAGCCATCGCAGCCGCTCCAGGTTTGTGTCGCGGGTCCGCGGGGCCGGAGCTCACCCAGACCAGGCACAGAGCTTCTCGAGGGCCCCGTGCGTCTGGGCCTGGCAACGCTGTGCAGGGGGAAAGCAAAGCCTCTGCGGCTTCAGCAATCTGTGGGCACTTGGAAAACGGTGCCCTGTCCTGTGCCCTTCTGCTGCCGAGCCGAGAGGACTCGGGCCGGAGCCCAGCAGAGCAGTGTCATACCTGGGACCCTCCCTGCTGGGACTCTCCCACCCCCGTTAGGCACTCGGGCCCTGTCAGGTTGTCCTTCCTGTGCCGTGGGTTGGGGCGTAGCAGGGCGAGGAGGGATGGGCTGAACAGCCCATGTGTAACTGCTCTCTCTCCTGCAGATGCTGAAGTTGGAGCCCCAGGTTCTCCTGGTCCCTGGTCTCCGGGACGTGGATGTGGTGGACGTGGACGGGCATCCAGCACAGGGCAAGTCAAACCCCATGGCGGCGTTGGGGCAGCAGGTCAGGGGTGCAGAGGGGCTGGGGAAACACCACGGCTCTAAATAACTGCGTTAAAAATTACTGAGACTTCGCAAAGGGACCGGTGGGGGATGTGTGGGAAGGACAAGGGGACAGGAGCCAGCTGTAACCCCGGCTGTAGGGCTCAGGTGCTCTGCCCGCCCCAGCCCCACCGTGCAGACAGGTGAATGCAGAGGACACAGGGACACTGGGAGTTTATTTAGGCCAACATGTCTTTGGATGCACTTCATAAAGGGCTGATCCTTGTTGAGAGGGATAAATACCTGATTAGCAGCGTTAACGAGCAGTGGCTGAGGGAGGGCTGCACCCAGCCCAGCACACAGAGGCCTTTGTTGGGCCTCTTTACAGTGGAATGGGAAAATGCTCCATCACTCCCCAGGGACTCATCTCCAGGCAGACCTATGTAGCCTAAAAACCTGGAACACTGCTGCAAAAACTGCCAGTAGCAGCCAAGCAGCCAGGTGAGACTGAGGAGGGACCATCCCTGGTGCAGAGGAGACGTAGCCAGAGGAGTTTAAGGGGTCTGAACAGGGATGGGGAGTGATGGAGGAGGATCTCTCCTCTAAGTCCAGCAGCTCAGCTGGATTCAATGCAGCTGCAGCACAATCAGGCCTAAAATTTCAGGGTGAAACTTTTACTTTTTAACACTTGTCATAAGCCTATTTCTGTTCCTGGGCTGGGCTGGCTCAGGCTCAGCCAGTGGGTACATTAAAGCTGCCCTTAAAGTCATCTACGGGACCTCAGGAGTCTACTTGATGGTGACCTACTTACTGCCTTTAGCACTATGGCCCATGCAGCTCATCAGAGAAACGTTAATTACATCTCGCCCTATCCTCCCAGACAGCCTCATCCCTGTTCTGTCGCTGGAATCACCTTGGGGGGAGAGAAATCGCTCCCAAAGAGCTCCACGGGATGCCTTGACGATAAGTATTTATTCATAAGTTACATTTAAACATAAATAATTGAGCAATAAAGAGAATAGTTTGCTCCCAACAAAAATAAATAATACACAACATTGATAAAATCCAATCAGACAGAATGTTCTAACAAATACAGCAAAGTTCACAGATTGGGTTTGTGTGAAACAGCTGTACAGAACATTCCCAACATACCAGAGGAAAATAGTGCAGTATTATCTGTACATCCATCGCTCCTCAGGCTCTGGGAGTTGGAGGTTTTTCTCACTCTTCTCATTCTTTTAAAAAATACTTTTTCAGTTTTCAAGTGAACAGACAGACACACCTGGAGCAGTTTTGGGACTGCGGAGCAGCCATGGGGGCTGTGGAGGTTGGGCACTGCTGGGACTGGGGATGAGCTGGGCCTGGAGCGGGGCTGGGAGCAGGGCTGGGAGCTGGGCTGGGAGCTGGGCTCCACACCCCAGCAGGGGCTGCAGCAGTGACTCAGAGCCCCCCAGCAATTCCAGCTCCTGCACCTGGCAAGGGCTGATCCTGCTCGCAGAGACAAGCACCGGGTTTGTGTCTGCAGGATCCCATGGAGACTGCCCCCAGAAAGCTCTGCAGAGCAGGGAGGAGGAGGAGGAGGAGTGTGCAGTGAGTGATCTGGAGCAGGATGGGCACTGCCATCTGCTCTCCATGGGATGTGAATCCATGGCTCTGCACGGCACAGGGGGCAGGAGCTGCCAACGTGAGCCAGGGCCCTGTCTGTGGGCTGAACCTGCTCACCTGGACAACACAGAGCAGGTCCTGGCAGCTGGGAGTGGTCACGGGGTCAGTTTGCAAAGCAAAACAGAGGCAGGTCTGCGTGGGCCATGAAGACTGAGCAGTGTGAGCCAGTCAGCCAAGGCCAAACTGGGGTTTTAGCTAATGAGCTCATCACTGCTCCCATGAACTGTGTCTTTTAGGTTAAGGCCATTCTCCCAGCCAGGCACCTTATCAGCTTTAATCACCGCTAAATACAAACCCAAATGCTTTAGCAACATGAGCTCAGACACATTCTCTTCCACGGTCAAGGCAAAGACAGTGAGCCCAGGACCATGCTCCTCCAAGGACCCAATCCAGTGCTCGCCACAGTGGGCCCGGCCTTGCCTCCATGGCAGCTTCTGGCAGAGCACACAACGTGCATCCAGGCTGTAAAGGTGCAGTAAGTCAAAATAGAAATGTCGCAGTAGGTCAAATCCCCCCTTTCAACATCGCAAAGATGTAGACAGATGTCTTCTAGAGAGGGAAATAGAGAATGCAAAAAGATTTTGTCTAGAAATACAAAGTGAGTGTAACAAGGACTATCAAACACCAACCTCATCTGGTGAAGGGAAAGTTCGGGTTTTAAAAGTCTGTTACCATCTCCTCACTATTTATTACATTACATGGAAGATGCAATTAAAACACCATTTGGAATTACAGTGCAAGGAATGCTCCATCCAGTGGCTCTCAGCGAGGCCCTGGGGACAGCCTGTCCACGGTCACTTATTCTCAATCAGGGTCTGCACTTTGTAGACAAGGTCTCTGGCTATCCTCAGGATCTCCGCGGCATCGTGGTGCTCGGCCATTTCTAAGGGACACAGACAAACAACTGTCAGCACCACCTTCCTGCCCTGGCACTGATATTCATGCAGCATTAGCGTTAATTAATGAGTGTAACGAGCAGCGATCCCAAAGAGCTGCAGGGAGTTGGTTTTGGAGAGTTAAAGACAGAGAAGTGGATGAATCCCTTGTGCTGCAGGTCCTGGCATTGAGACTCAGAGCTTAAAATGAGCAGGGGTTTGTCACGACAAGAACTGCACCCGACAGCCTCAGGAAGGGAGAAGGAGCAAAGTCTCGTTACTTTTTATCAAAATGGCTCTTACCATTAAAAAACTTGATGATATCAGTGAAGTCCATGTTGTTATCACGGATAATCTCTCGATAAACTTCCACAAGTGCTAAGGCAATGAAAAGGACAAAATGTTCTGAAGAGATGTGCTTTGCTGCCCAAATAACTTCCCACACTGTAAATACATCCTCGTACAACAATTCTGAATGGGAATAAACATTACAAGAGCATCTGATTATTCAACTGGCCATGTCCCCCCCTCTCACCAATGTCTACAGGCCTTACTCAGACATGAACAGAACCTGATGACCCCTCCTTCTCCTCTCCCCCTCTCCTCCAGCCAACTCCTGTCACTTGTGCACATAAGGCACAGCACTGGCTTTAAGGGACAATTGCCCGAGCCTGGAGGTGGTGCAGAGCCAAGCCCAGGAAGGCACCTGAGCCACGGTGACCATGTGAGAGCAGCACAGGAGGCCCGGGCGTCGTGCAGGGCTACGTGACAGGCTGCAGGTCTGACCGTGTGCCCAGGTGTGTCTGGGCTCTGCAGCGGGCCCGGCAGCACCTGAGTGAGTGTGTGCAAGGATCTGGGATCCAGGGGTGCTCCCACGCGATACGAGGCACCTCACTCAAAGTACAGCAGCTCCTGAGCTATGCTGAGCTGCTCCTTGCTATCACAGGGATCAGGCAGGAGCTATCAAAGCTTACAGAGGAGTGGGATCACCTTCTTGAGCAAACAGGCATTTGCACAGGGCAGAAACTCCAATCACATCATCAAAAATTTGCAACTCCCCTTTCTAAGCTCGGACTCGTTCCAGTGCTGTTTCACCTCAGAGCTCCATAACCTCTCCTGGCTACAAACTCCCCAGTGATCCCAGCTGCCACTCACCATCCTGACAGACACTCACACCAAAACAGAGCTATTACAGTTCTACACAACTCTAAACTCAGGCACAGAACTTGATTACCTCTTTTAAAGTCAAGCAGGAACCAGCGATAGCAGAAGTAAAAATGAGTGTAATCTCCATTCTGGTGCATCAATTCAAAAAGTTCCGAGTCCAGAATCTAGAATGGAAAACATCAGCTATTAGGATGTGGTCTGAAAGCAGCCAAGGTCAGAGGGGCTGGACTCCCACTCTGCTCCTCATCCCGTGGTCAGAGCAGCTGCTCAGCACAGGAACAGCCCTTTGCTGTGTGTGCCAGTGCTGTGACCTGGCTGCCCCGGCTCAGTGCTGGCCTCAGGAGGCACAGTCCATCTCCACCATGACTTTAGAGGTCCAAGCAACAAGGCGAAGATCCTACTGACTCTCAACGAGTGGCAAACGTCCACCTCCACCTCTGCTCTCAGGCTGTAACTCTACAAATCCACTTACAACTCCTCCTCCCCAGCTCTTCAGTCACACCTGAACCCCGCTCCTTGGAGCTCTTGCCCTTCACTGTGGCATCAGGCGAGTCCTGAGCCTCTGCCACAGCCCTGTCTTCTTTCAGATACACCAGACTCACCTGGATGAGGGACCGCATGTTGGCAAAGTGTGTGTCCATAGCCCCTCCATTGGGGAAGTTCTGGCTCATCCTCTTCATCAGGTGGCTGAAGCAGCTGTAGGCCAGCTGATCTGCAGGGACAAGGCAGACACTCAGTGCTGGCAATTGTGGGACTTCTTGAACCAAAATAATGGGACTGCAGGGCTTGGGAAAAGCAGGGTCTTCCCCTTTGCTTTCCCCATTTTTACTACTTATGTTTCAAAGAATCCAGCCTGCAGTTGACTTTTCAGCATCAGCAACTGCCAGAACACAGTAATTTTACTAACTTGGGTAAAGTTTATTCTGGAAGCCAGTGAGTTAACAGGGCAGCCCCGAGACACTAATGTTAGCTGTCTCAACAGCCACAGGTGGAGAAAACATGAACCAGGAGCTGCAGGTTTGATTTTGCTGGTGACCCAGCCCTGGTTAATGCAGACAGCTCCTTCTGAAACAGCATTTCTAAGGAAAGACCTCGCTAAGGATACCAACATATCCCAAAGGAAACCCCTTCCTACCATTGTCAAGAATAACCATCAAAGGAGCCAGGAGGTCACACATGCCTTGGACATAACCAACTTCTAGGTGCTCCCAGACATAGCTGTGGAAAGAAGAAATCCTTGTATTGAAGGCTGATTCCATATGTGAGATCAAATCCTAAGCAGCTGCTGGAGGTGTGAGTCTCAGAACCTTCTGACACTTGCCAGAGCATTTCACAGCCCTTTACTGTTTGCTGCCTGGGTGAAGAGGCCAACCCTCACACACATGGCCTGCATCTCAGTGCTTTGGAAAAAAACAGCTGACAAATGCCCAACAAGCTATGGAAAAAACCTGGGCTTTTGTCTTCTGCCCTAAGTGGAATTTTGCTATCTTTTCCAAGTCTCAAAGTCCATGACACTTTCTGCTTTAAGTGTGTGTAGCTGAACCACCTTCATGGCAATTTGCATTCCCAGATGGGAAAACAACTTTCTGTTGTTTCCAGCCGCTGCCAGTGACCAGACACTGGTTTGATTTGGGCTGGATTTGTAGCTACAAACTTTCTGTCCACTTACACACGTCCCTCAGCACTGCCTCTGGCACAGGTACTGCCACCTTTACAGCACGCCCTCAGAGCACGGAGGGATCATCCTGATCAGGAGAAACCCAAACCTCAGAGTACGTTCAGAGAACAGTTCTCTAAAATATGCTCTGTCTCTTGAGAAATCTTCTCAACTCTGCATTCCACACTTGGACCCGTGCTCTAACCTGCCATCCTGCCTGTTCCTCCTCCTGCCAAGTTTTTTTAAATTCATTAGTGAGAATTCTTATTGACTGTTATTTGCATTTTATCATAGTTTATAGATTAGTTTATGGATTGTGACAGAAATGTGAAAGTAGCTGGGTTTACAAGCTCATTACCTGCACATGACATTTCGGAGTTTCTCCAGGTTCTCAGCAGTAAAATACCAGTAATTCCGGTCACATCTCTGGACATCTTTATCAATTCTGTGCAAATTTAAGGCAACAGTGTCCAATAACTCTATCTAGAACAGAGAAGTTTTAGTTAGATCCGCCAAGTTTACAGCATTCCCGGGACTCTGTGCAGATTTGGTCTGAGAATCACCAAACCAGAAACAGTACAATTATACTCTCAGCAGATGAGGGCATCGAAATACTCAATTACTGTCAAAAATGCCAGGTAAAACACATTTGTTTTCACTGGGGAACGTGCCAAGCCTGTCCTGTTTCCAAATGGTTATTTCCAGCTAAATAACTTCAGCAGAGAGAAGCAAAAACTATGCTGCTGTGAGACAGCAGGAGTAACAGAGGCGGTGGCATCTTGAATCTAGGTTTAGGTTGTGGTTCAGTTTGATTAGATGGGGGTTTTGGCTTGATTTAAATAACACTAGAATCTTACAAGCAGTATGTTGTCCACACCCCCAGGCCCTGGAAAGTTCTAACTGCTAGAAATGTACCACGTTGTTTGTCTTGCCCTCCCACTTAAAAAAAATACCCAAATTTTTCTTGCTGCCTTTATTTCCAACCTAGCTCAAAATCCAGACAAAAAGATTTGGATGCAAAAATCCTCAGTTATCATCTCACCAGCTGTAGTTCTCGTTTGGGACTCTCATTAAATCCTATCTGGAAAAGTACGAAAAAGCAATGTTTGCTGAAAAAGCAATGCTGTGCAGAGAGATGATGGTACTTCGGTTGTGACCTACTGTGTAGGACGCGGCGCAGACGGAAGCGACGTCCATCAAATAATCCACCTGGGAACACAGCTGCTCTTCCGAGACAGAGTCCTGGCACTGCAGCACCCCTGCCTTGGCTCTCTGCACGCGGGGCGTGCCCGGCTCAGTCCTTCCCGCCTCGGTGCCGGCTTCTTCCTCGGCCCCCTCCTCAAAGGAGCCGCTCTGCCCGTCGTCAATGCTGGACAGGATGCCCGAGGCCACCGAGTAGTTCCTGGAGGACGGCAGCCCCGAGTCGGGCGAGTCGAACTCCACGGCCGCGGGGGCCGGCGCCGCCGTCAGCGCGGGGTCCTCCTGCCCCTTGGGGTCCTGCTCCACTGAGTCCGTTTCATCCACAGATATAAACACCTGGGACGTGCAAAACCAAACAAACACTTCAGTAGCAGTGGTCATTTCCTCTGTGCTGGATCTCACTAAAGGACCTACAAGGAAGAGCTCTTCCTCTGCTGCCAGGGGATCTTCCTTCGTAGGGGAACCTTAGAGCCCCTTAGGCATGTCCTGCTTAAGAACAGCTATAGACTACCCAAAATCCAGAGCTGCTCCTCACTCTAACATGGAGGCACCACAGCTCCCATCTCTGCCCGGGGTTCAGGAGCTGTGCTAATCTCCATCTCTGCCTCCTGGGGCTGCACCTCTGCAAAGGCTGAGCACTGCCCACTCCAGATGGTGAGTGGGAAGGGAGTACCTACATCATTGCTGATGGTGGAGTCCCTGTGGATGAGCCGCTGGACGTGGCTGTCAATGCTGCTGCCCGACGAAAACTTGGCCAGCGTGGCCGAATGCGACTCCTTCTCTCGCTGCTTCACAATGACCTCGCAGGCCTTCCACTCAGCCATCACCTTCTGGTACCTCAGAGCAATGTCTGCGTCCACCTGCGGACAGAGACACGTCCTGAGACACTGCCCTCCTTGCCAGAAGGCTCTGACGCCGGCAGGAAGCAGGAGGGAGCGGTCTAAGGCAGGTGCAGGGTCTCAGGCTGAAAGCCCAAAGGATGCCGAGGCCCTCCTGCCGCAGCAGCACATCCCTGTGACTGGAGAGGAGCAGTCGGGTGCTGGGTATTAACAACACGGTAGGCACCAGAAAGGATCCGTATAAGCAGGTGTATACACTATCAACAGCACTGTGACACTGTGACAGTGACACAGGATGGAACAAAAGATGTCATGTGAAACCTCACACAGAAGTCAGATGCAATCTGTGGAGCAAGCGCTGCCTCTGCATCATCCCTAATTTCATCACACCTCCTTCCAGCTCCTCTGTTCCAACTCTAACGCAGCCCTTGCTAAGAATTCCAGGTGACAGGTTTATAGACAGCAGCCTGGACAGAGTCAGATCCTGGGAGAGACTCTGGAATCCCAGCTCGCACAGCCCTGTCCTGCGGCTGCACTGTGCATGGCCAGATCCACCCGCACTGGGCACCACAGGAATAAAACGGATCTTTGCCACTGGTGGCTTTCTCTTTTGAAAGACAGCCACAGAATCCCCCTTGAGCTATTGAGGGACATGTAGCAATTTTACTACTCTGTCACTTGTCAAGAGCTGAAGAGAAACCACAATTGTGAGCTGGCTCCAGGCTCCGCTGGCTGAGCTGCTGCCCGAGCGTTCATGCTAAGAGCTGCAGGCTATTTGTCACTTGAGGTAGCTGTCGAGTCATAAATCATAAAATACAACAGTTAGTGGAGGGCTGGAGCACAGCCACATCTGGGAGTGCAAAAATACCATCAGAAAGCAAAGATGATAAATCACCTGCAGTGACTTCAGTTAAGGACAAGATGGGTTTCCTGTACGTGCAGGTGTTACGGTTGTTTCCATGTCACTCACTTAACAGACTCCTGCGTTCAGGGTAAGCTTCAGCCTCCAACAGCCCATTCCTTTGAGGAGTCAGTTACTATTGTTTACTACTGGTGCTGAGTATCTCATTACAATTCTAGGTAAGTTTGGAGTACCCCTGGGTTAGTAGGGTACAAACTCAGGGAGAAAAATCTTCTGTAGGAGCCCGTGTTCTGCAGGTCAGATCTTTTCTATCTTGTAACACCTCCGTATGAATTTACTGTAATTCCTGTCATACAGACTCCAGTATTAATCTCTTCTTGCCAAATCTCCTGTGTTCTAGCTGTACACGTGCACGTGCCCTTTGGAGCTGATCCCTGAAATATGGCTTCACATCTCCCACTCTAAAAACTAAGCATCTGGGTCCTTTTGTTCAGTTCCAGACATACCTTCTATTTCTACACATGCATCATAAATCTGGTGGTTCATATACCTGTGGAGATCAGAGACAGCAACATGCAATCTATGCAAGAAACCTCCAATATCCTGCCTTTCTTGAAAATCTGAGATAAAAAAGAATGGAGCAGTGCTCGGCAGAACATTCCTGACATACACACTGCAGCCAGAAAATCTATAATAAACATCTACTAAGATGACTGGATTCAGGGAGGAGAATCTGGACTGTGACCCAGTTTGAACAGTGAAGGGCTCTATTTCTCCATCTGTTTTCAGAATTGGCTTTTAAAGATTATTGGGAGGCAAACAACTAAAATTGCCACAGCAATGTTTGGTAAAAAGAGAGCTGCTTATGAAGTGCCCTGTTTGCAAGACACTGATTTGCCCATGGCAAGGCTCGAGGTCAGGCCGCCCTTCTGCTCTGCAGGTGCTCACAGGGATATAAATTACCCCCGGCATATAAAGTAATTGGGAGTTAGCAAATGCCAAATGTTTTGATATATAAACCACTCCTTATCAATTTAATCCAGAACAGAATCAGCTACTGCATGAGTGCTACCTCCCTGGTAATAACACTAACTGAAAAGCAGATTAATGTGTTAATTATATTCCAGGGCAAACCTCATTACTGTTCTATGCAGTTCAGCCAACATTTGGGTGATGTCACAGAAAAGCAATGTTTTACCTCCGCACAATCCAGACCTTCCCCACAGGGCAGGGTCCTGCTGCAGTCCTGTGGCTCTGCAGGGGAGAACACCCCTTTCTCTCAGTCAGGGAGTGCAGCCAGTGACAGCCCTGAGCAAAATTCCCAAACCTCAATGTCTCCCCATTTTATAAGCAACAAATTTGTGGACACGGGGTGTGCTCAGGGCACGTGCATGCCATGGGCAGAGCTGAATGCAGGTTCCCTGGCTTCAAGAAAGAAAGAACTCCCATTTAGTGACTTTCAGACATTAAAACACGGTATCAAACCCCCTCTGCTAGCATGTGTTGCTCATGTTTTCAGTAGTGTTTTTCCCTTGGGAATATTAAACAGTAATAAAGACCAACAGTTGCTATCCAGAAAACAAACTCTGCAAATGTAACCCAGATTCCACGGAAGCTGTGCTTACCTGGTCCATCTCCTTCTTGGCCATGCCGAATTTGTAGTGGCCTAGCAAGAATGGCCACACTTCCTTCCGAATCTCATGCTGGACCCCGCCGTAGTAAACTCTTCTTAGTAATTCCAGTTCCTTGTAGTTCTACAGTGGCCAGGAGAAAGAGGTGTTGAAGGCAGATTTAACTCAGCTACGCTCAGAGACACTTCACACCGAGTACGGAGACAGTGAAATACACGCAGGGCACTAAATAAATTCAGCAGCTTGATTCAAGCCTTTAGGGCCTTAGCTCAGATCCAGTCTAATATAGGCTGCCACGCCCTCCATGAAAATAATCTAATAGATCAGTTGCTTTGATATTAATTCATATCTTTTCCCTCATCAGAGAAGCAAAGGAGAGCAGAGACTGTAAGAACTGACTCACTCTCGCTAGCTGAGAAGTGACCTTGTGGTCAAACACCTTTAGTATTTCTTGGGGCCCATTCCAGGCGATTCCCTGCCCAGCGTGTGGAACCCACGCACGGACACGGAAGGGCACGTGTCACTGACCTTCTTGTCCTTCTGGTACTTGCTCCACACCTCCTTGGTGAGGCCGGCGGCGGCGCTGGCGGGTCTGTCGGGGGGCACGATGCTGTGGTTGACCAGCGCCGAGAGGTGCGTGCGCACCGTGGACAGGTGCCGGCAGTGCGCCAGCCCTGCGGGACAGAGCGAGCAGCTCAGACACACGGCCCTGCCCGGGGCAGCCTGGGGACCCCCAGTGACAGCCCTGCCTGAACTGAGCCTGCACTGCACCACGGGAGAATGGGGAACTGCAGCAGAGACAAAGATTAAACGGATCTGACACAGAGCAGCGAGAGACCAGACACGTCCAAGTTGTGTATTACGCTGCCACGTAAAACCACATTCTGTCTTCACTGTGCATCACTCCTCCCACTGCCAGCACAAAACTCACAGTACTGTCACTGGAGTCACATCACCCTACTGCCCTGAATTTGGGGTCGGACTGCTTTCTAAGCCAAACATCCCACGTTGTTTAGATAAGCATTTGGATACCACATGGGCCAGATACAAGAAGCTTCACTTACATCCGTAGAAGGCTCTGGAAATGATCTGCCTCTTCATGCTTTCACACAACATCTTCAGTGGAGTTCTGTGGAGAGGCATCAACAGGACAACAGCAGCTCGTGAGGACAGAGAGCATCAGGAATTTCACGCTGATCCCTGTGTCCTACGCGCAGCAATTTTTTCTCTGCACCAAGATTTATTTAAAAGACACAATACTAACAAACTACACTTATTAAAGCATTTCCCCCACCAACATTTTGGCCCCAGACAGATTTCCCCTGGCACACACAGCCACACTTGCTGCAGGTGCACTGTAAAGGTCTGTGTCAAACTGAACTGTTGCCCTTCATTCAATTGTTAATGACTTGTTGAAGATAACGTTTCCAGAGCTGAAGTATTTTACACTAGACAAAAGAACTAGACACAATTTTTCTATCAAGATGTGACTTGAGCATAGTTTAATTGGTTAGTTTTAATAAACTAAATTTCTTGCTGCCTAACGTCATCTTTTTACGTTAGAAACTACTTGAAAATTGTTACTCTTTGTCTTGAGTGCTGCAACCACTAAAACCTTCCTGCTTTTACCTGTGGCATGCACACAGTCCCCGGGTAAGCTCTCTGCACAGCTTGCTCACCGGTCGTGGATGCAGTTGCAGCAGCTGGGAATGTCGTAGGGAGAGCTGCCCGTGGAGCAGGAGATACAGGAGGAGCCCTGGCTGCAGTGCTCCAGCTGCCACGACAGCAGGTTTGCCCCAAAGCCTTGCATCTCTATCATCTCACTGGTGTCTGTGGAAAAACCAGACAAGACAGAAGGACATCAGCCTTTTCACTTCTCTCCCCCTCTTCCTTCTGTGCATCCTGACGGTTCATGCTTCACTTCTCAACAGGCTCTGAACCTCGATTCCAGAAACAGGAGAGCAGCGTCCTCAGAGCCACTGCTCCGGACCCGCTGCATGCTGTGCAGGGTCCCTTCCCAGGAAGCCAAACCCCTTCACCATTTGCCCCTCTCTTGCCCATGCACATCCCAGTTCATGTTTCAAGAGAATAGAGAAAAGGGTGCTGCAGGAACAACTAAACTGGTTCTTGTGTAATACTATGGAAATGTTATTTATGGCCAGAAGAACTCATCTAGCCCAACCTTCTATTTAATTCAGGCCTCAGAATTTCATTCTGCAGTTCCTGGAATCAGCCATGGAACTGCTGGTCCAGCCAGAGTGAAAGTTGGAGCATGAAAGAAATTAAGACAAACTGAGTCAGTTACTTTCAGAAGATGCTTCTTTTCCCCCACAGAACCAGATCCTAAAATACTTAGCACAAAAGGACAGTTCCAGTCCTGCTAATGTCCACACTGTATTTATAAAAGGATACTCTACAGGAGTATGTGATCCAACAGTACAATGCAGCTTCCTGAGTTATCCCTGCTCCACCGAATCTATTTGCCTTTTTAACCAGCTTCAGAAAGGCAACTCAAAAAATCAGCAGCTCCCTTCAGAAAGCTTGGCTTCAGCTCCTCAGCCTTCCCAGCTGGCATTTGAACTCGTGGGGTTTTTGGCTTATAATAAATAACTGGCCTTTCAGCTCACCCATGATTAAAATTAAGGCAAATACAATAATGTATGCAATAAAGTATGCCACTAAATTAACAGTTACAAGCAAAATCCAGTCCCCTGGGCCGTGCTTTTAAAACAGATATTTGTTGAGTGGTGGTAGGGGCAATTCCAAACCATCTCATGCATTTTAAATCAAGGTAGCACAAAGCATTTTAGGAGTGCCTATTAGAAAGT
This sequence comes from Mohoua ochrocephala, assembly GCA_013398855.1. Taxonomy (NCBI): domain Eukaryota; kingdom Metazoa; phylum Chordata; class Aves; order Passeriformes; family Acanthizidae; genus Mohoua; species Mohoua ochrocephala. Next base: position 79,671 of record VZTA01025101.1, on the reverse strand, counting down.
GGGCAGAGGTGAGGGAGGAGTGGAGTAAACCCATTTGTTAACAGAAAAAGCACAGGCTCATGCGGAAGCAGTCATGTGTGTTTCATTTCACAAAACAAAGTGTGATGCAAAAATGCTCTTCACCTTAATTCTTCAGGAAGGAGCTGAACGACCCAGTCTTTACTGCAGCTTCTTATTGGGTTCAAATAAAAACCACTGGATAAACATTTTTAGATCATTAGTTTTTGCCTCCCCTCTATAGACAGGAAAAGTGGGTTTTTCAGTTTTAATTTTTTATTCTGTCTTTTAGAGAAACAAGGAAAGAACCCCACAGAACCTAAAGATTCAGATGAAAGGTACCTGAATTAGTGAAGAATTAGAGTGAACAGCATCTTTTATTTAATTGTGGTGGTGTTATCTGTAACTTCAGCTACATGCAAAAGTCGAGCATGTTGCAAAATGTCAAAGCAGATGGCTGGCAAACCTGCTACAACAGTGTTGTCATTATGGGATGGGGCTGCTGGAGAGACAGCAGCCCAGCCAGGCTATTCCCAGACACATCCCTAACTCTACCATCCCCTTCACGATTAAATAAGCGAAAGCAGACACCTGACAGCCATTCTAGTGGGTAACTTACGTTTTCTGTCAACTGACTAAAGACTAAATTGTGTTCCTTATGCTTAATGTGTATGTGGCAGTTAAATGTTCTCCTTCCCATTCTTGCCCTTAGCCAGGCACGATCAGTTAGGACACACTGAAACTTCCTAAAACAGCATCTTTTTTCAAGGGGAACACTATTTTTGGAACTTCTTTCCGTCCATGCCTTCCAAGAACTCTTTATTAACTTGGGCTGGGCTTTATCAATTTCCAGGGGCTGCTCCCTTGGGATAAGTGTGTGGGCAGCCTAGAAGAACTGAGAAGGCTCTCCCTGAACACCTGTTCATAGCCTGTCTAACCCAGAACTCTGGCATTGTACAGAGATGCAGGGCAATTATTGTCTCTTGCAGTCAGTCCCACCAGTCTGGGGTATAAAAGAAAGGAAGGACTTCTCAGAATTCAGAGCTAAGCTACTGGATCCCAAATGCACACACATCTTGAGAATACCAACTTAAATAATATGAACTTTTTCAAGAAAAGAAATAGATGACAAATTTGTGGGGGGTGGCGGAGCTCACAGCTGATCCTCTGAAGCCCACCCAGCCCATGGATACAAATGGAATGAAAGCACTGACCCCATACAGGGACTGCATCTCCACACAGCCTTCTCCGCCACTGCACAGGGAGATCACAAAGCTGTTACCCTCCCTCCTCTCCTGAGAACCTGCTCTAGTACCCAGCCTTCATGGTGGTGGGGCAGAAAGCCCCAGAGGAGAGGAGGCTTGCTGCTCAGCAGCACCCACCTGAGGGAGAGGGAAGATGCTGTTCCCACTCCCCACAGGCTGTGAGCCCATTCCCATGCAGCCTCCCTGCACAGTCACCTCCATCTCCGGATCTTGTGGCCTGAGTGAAATGTCTTTCCCTGTAATAATGCCAACACTGTTGTATGCATCAGTGGAAGGAGCTGCAAGAGAGCTCTGGGACACAGAGGGGGGAGGATAAAAACCTTTCATCCTATTAGGAGCTGTGAGGTTCCGAGAGCAGATCATTGATAGCATTGCGTGTAGCTTATCTTCCTCCTCCTCATCATCGTCAACAGAGGTAGAGCGGCTGGCAGCTAAGTGGTGGTAGTTAATAGTTACTGCTCAAAGAAAATAGTGAAAGAGGAGCATAAGAAGAAAGAACTCAATTCTGTGGGAAAGCTCAAAAGGACATGGTCAGCAAAGACAAAGGACCTGAATCCTGCCCTCTGCTCGAGGGCACAAGCTCCTGTAAACGGCTGTGAAAACCGAGTTTCTTACAGAAACAAAGCAAGCTCCACCAGACTCGGGCGGCTTTGAGTGCGCACAGGCTGTGAGAGCACACGTGGCACACCATGGCAAGGGAGAAAGATCCCAGTGCCAGCCTGCAGCAGCTGAGTATGCAAAGCTCCACGGGAATTCTAGGCTCCAGCTAGCTTCTGTCCTTCACTGTGCCCTTAGCAATGCTCGGCCCCTTCTCTGAAACCTGTGCCAGATGCACCTGGACAGCAAACCTTCGCTCCCAGCTGCGTGTGGCCCTGCAAACAGGCAGAGGTCCTGATGGCCCAGGAGCTGCAGCTCCTGCCCCACGAGCGCTCGGGCTCTGCAGCCCCTCCACCAGACCAAGGCACGAGGTGCTTTGCTGGTGTGTGCACGGACTTACCTGTGTCAGCCCAGGAGCCCTGACAGAGCCCAGCCACCGCCGTGGCCCAGGCCCCGGGGTCAGGAGGCTGCAGAGGAGATTCCTGCTTTCTCAGCTGCAGGAAGTCCCAGTATAAGCAGTAACTCCAAATCCCCTGTAAACTTTAGGGTCTGATCTTCCCAGGAAATTCTTGTTTCTTTGCCAAGGGGAATAAAACTGAGCATGCTGTTGGAGAACTAGCTCAAATGCCTTCTTGCATGTAAGGAATTTGTATTCACCGATGACATGAGGTGGTTTGGTGCTTGGGAATTCATTTAGTTTCCTTGGAAGGGCCTTTATTTATCCGTTGTTAAGTTTGTTCTTCCAAGCCAGGAAAACTTAGCCCAGGGAGTTCTTGGGGAACTTTTAAGAGTTTATGGTTGGGTTTTTTTCCTAATGACAACATTATGAGCGAGCAGTGTGGCCAGTAAAAATATCCTCACTTCTGGAGCAAAACTGCTCTTGGCTAGTCAAGCAATCTTTTTTGTTTCAGTCTCAGTTTGCAAGCCCAGGGGAGTATTTTGAAAACTTCCTCTGTAAAACACAGAGTAAATATAAGACTGCCCACCTCAGCTCCATTTCCACTAAGATAACAAGTCTCACTGCATTAAGGAAACCTAAGCTGTACCTGTTGATCACAATTATCTCTTAGTGAAATTTTGTGAGAGGTTTGGGTTTTTTACCCCCTTACAAAAACCTGGCTTGTCACCTGCAGGTATTTCCCAGGATATTACTTCAAGATTTTTTAGATGTTTGATTTGGTTTTTTGTTTGTTTTGTTTTTTTTCAAATGAAGCAGAACAAAGGCACTTACTGTTATCGTGCTTGTGTCCAGGATAAATAATTCTGAACACATAGTCCGTGGACGTGTCCTCAGCTGGCATCTCCTCCAGGTCCACTGACTTGTTGCTGTTCCGTTTTCGAAGCTTTGGAAACACCTTGCCCTAGAGAAAATAATAATTCCATACATTCGGCTATGAGTGACTAACAGTACAACAAACTAAGCACTGCAGACCTTTGGCATCTTAAATCTCCAAACTTTCAACGTTGGGAGGAGGTAAGGGAGAAAACAGCGGAGTCATAAACAGCTGGTGGTTTTGGGGTACTTAACACTACTTTTCTGTGTACTATAAACCAGCCTTTTCTCATAATCTATGGGAGCTGGGCACCCCAAGCCTCTGGCAGCAGCTCTGTCCAGTCCATCTGAGTCTCACTCCTATCGTGTGGGTTTGTGTCTTGGCAACAGTGGATTCCAGCTCATTGCTCAATGGGGTAATGAAGGTATGAACAGTTTTTATAGACCGTGTGTGTAAGAATCAAATTGGACTAATGGAGTTATTTTGCCTCCTACTTTACCATAAAGCAGCTGAAGTCAATGCCCAGACAGCAGTCTCACCCAAGAGCTCACCAGAGGAAGCAGTACCTTGCCCTGCTGGGACCACAGCGGGGGCTCCAGCTGGCCACGGGGCAGGAGCCCATTCTCCAGACAGGACAGGAAGGCGAGGAGGTGCCCTCCTTGGGGGAAGTGCAGCGGAGGCCTCTGAGTCCCATCCTGACTCACCAGCACTAATGTCCATCTGCTTTCTGCTGCAAGGGAGGACAGGAGGAGTCCACACTGTTACATCAGAGCCTCAACTTTCTGCTCTTACCCTCTAAGTAAATTTTATTTGGGATCATCCCTAAGTAGATAAATAAACCTCTGTAAGGCACATTGTGATCTGGGGATGATACCAGCCCTTTAGTCCTAAAGAAACTCAAGATACGAGCAAACTATGAAAGCCTCATGCAGTTGTCATCCTCTATCAGCTGGGACTGGAGATTTTAACACTCATTCCCACATGGCCAGAACTAGTCAGAGGGGTTCCCAACACCTCTGAGGGAGGAAAAGCAATCATTCAAGTGGGTCTCCTGCTTACGTATGTTAAAGGAATAAGGGTTATGCTCACGTTGCTGATGGCAGTGGATGCAGACGATCTGGCTCAGTGGCACAACCAATGCGTAGTCCCAGTAAACACTAAAAGGGAAGGAAAGTGCAAGAAACATTGTTTTTTTCCATATTCAGGAATGTCTGCAGTTCCAAGCACCTGATAGAAAGACTCTGCTAAGTTAATAACTGCTTAATAAATTTGGTCAATTAAAGTAAATTATTAGTCAAGTCAACGGCAAAGGAAAGCAGGTTTCTCCACATTGGATACTCCGGTTCCAGGTCTGTACAACCTCTGCTTCCCTCTTCCCCTTCCTCCCCCTTCCCCGGTGCTCCCCAGCAGGTTACACAGTGCTTCCCATCTTTCCTGAATGCAATGAGTACCTTTTCTCCAGTTCTGAATCTCCAAGGGTTCCATTCATCAGCTGGTTTGGAGTCCACTTTAATGTCAAACTATCTGCTGATTGATGAAGGGAGAGATACCCAGGAATTGCCTCCAAGTCGTCTTTCTGTTCACAGAAGCAACAAACAGATAACCCAGGTGGCTCAAGTGCACAAAATATCTGCATAAAATACATGTTCCAGTCGTTCTATGCCACACAAGTTCCAAAGCTGCAGTATTGGGGAACTGCTGAGGGAAACCCTAATGGCAGAAGTACCGGTACACAATATTGCTACAGAAAGAGGGGAAAAACCACAATACAGTCAGCTGGTTTATGAAATACAGTCCAGTTTGTTTGTTCCTGCCTGCAGGCCCACTGCTCACTGACAGTGGTCAGGCAGTGAAAGCATCTGTCACGTGTCAAATCCAGCCCAGCACAGGAGGGCCAAGCAGAAGGCAGCTCTGTGCTGAGAACAGAATGCAGCGAGCACTGGGCAGGTCTGAGCTCTACCCCCCGCTGCCTCCTCCAGTCACAGCCCCAAGCTCCACGCACTCACCGGCTGCACCAGGACGTTGTTCTTGCCGTAGAGAAGGTGTGTCCGGGAGTTCTGGTGCAGGGACTCCACGTACTCCCGTGCCGAGGCAGCAAAGCGATCTTCCGACGTGCTCCCGCTGGAGTGGCGCTTCCGGATCTGCGCACACAGCCAGGGCAGGTCAGGCAGGGCAGCGACACGGGAGCTGCACCATCTACATCAGTCTCCATGGACTGCAGCTTCTTGTGCAGCCAGGGCAGTTGGCAGAGAAATCGCCTGGACTCCTAACTCAGCCCTGACCATGGCAGCTCAGCATTTCTTGTGAACTACCTGGTCAGCTCACAACTGTCACAAGCCACAGAATTTAGTGCTGGATCTCAAACTTTTCTACATACAGAGAAAGAGGACATTGTGGCCCAAATGGACTTCTAATTTGTGATAAAGGCTCTGTTACAGAAGAGAGAAGAAAGGCTGTTCCAGATTCAGGTATCTACCTCATGGGGCTGTTTTTATTACCAGCCTGTGCCTGAACTCAGAAACAGGTACAGAGTAAATACCTACTCCCAGGGCTGGGCGCTTGGAGGGGGAGTCCTGGCGGCCGTGTGCGCCGTGGATGCGGTGCCGCTGCACCAGCTCGTCGGCCGAAGGGTCTGTCCAGTAGTGGTCAGCTGTCTTTAGCTTGGTGTACTCCAGAGCACAGGGTCCAACTAGGAAAAGAGACCAAGGAAAAAACCTTCTGAGTCTGTTCAGAAACACACCCAGTGCTATCCTGCTGGCTGAGCACTGCAATTGAGATTTCCTTCTCGAGTCAAGTGAATATTAACGGTGACCGATCCCACGGGATCAGCCCACAATACAGACAACAATATAATGATGTATCACCCCTATTACCCAGGGCTGTGTAAGAGTCTTCCTGCAGGACACAATACCCTGCCACAGCACCATGAGCAGTTACAAACTGCCAGCAAGCATTCAGTAAAAATCCATTCCCGCTCTGCCTTCTGATCCAACCAATAATTACTAATAAAACCAGATGATCAGTCTCTTCTGGTCTTGTAAGCAACAAAACAACATCTTCAGTGTTGCTCTATTATAAACAGTTAACTACATAAGAGATATAAAATTCACCTCGTGTAACACTGTCATAATGCAAAATGTTTTAAGAAGCATTTTCTTCAGCGTAAGAAGTAACTTTGCAAGAACTCACCCAGCAGAGAAGCCAGTATTGGGCCACAAACAGGATCTGCCAGTAAAGCTTCCTTTTCATAATATTTACTAGGAATAAAAGATTAGAGCCCAGTTAAAAACATTAGTTGGTATAAACCATTTCAAAGCTTGGGTTTAGCTACAGGTCTAACACAATGGGCCAGTAAGAAAACTGTGTATCTGAACAGCCAGAGACAGGACCCAAGGAATCCAAATCCCAAATAGTCCCTGAATTTGAGAGGTGGAGGGAAAACAGTGGCTGGGATTACCCAGAAATCACCAATGTGAGCATCTCCTCCAAAAGCTCTAATGGAGCTTGACTGGCCCATCCACTGACCCCGTGAAGTGTTGTGTTGGGTTTGCAGGTAAAAAGACTTTTACAACATGGTGTGTCCTGAAGTGTTTTTAAAGACCATTTTGTAAGAAAGCTATGGAGAAATTAATTTACTCTATTTTAGGGATCAACTTTAGAATAGATCATTTCCTAAACTTTATCAACAGCACTGACTAGTCTCCAGGGAGCATAAAACGAGCCTGGAACAACTCATGCAATAAACTTACACTCCAGACTTCTGCATTTAACCTCCTTTGGATGTACTTTCTGCCCCTGATCAGCTGTGCAATCCCAGGCAAGTCACCTCCTCTCGATATGATCATTCTGGCTCATCTATTTTTCAACTGAGCTCTGGAGAGGCAGGAGCTTGCCTGGTGCTCAGTGTGTTTACCCAGTATATTTGATTTGGGGCTTTGGGCAGAACTGCAATATGGGAACAAACAATAGTTCTCTGCAAGCAATTTTGTCCATTTTCCACAGAGACAAAACAATCCACACATTCTTAAGCATCTCTTCCATCTGTGAGGAATCATCTTGAAACACTGTGAAGAACAATGAACTACTACAAATAGCTCTTGCAATGACCCCGGAGTCTTGCCTTTGCAGCAGGCGAAGCTGCTTTACAAAACCACATAGCCAAAAAGTCCAAACACCCACGTTTCTTGAATGCCACTGTCCTCTGTGGTCTGTTCACTAGATGGGGCTCAAACGCTAAAGCACCTGCTCCTCCTCCAGGACAGAACAGCTGAAGGACGTGAACATGGAGCATTTGAGCAGTAATGTCACAGAAATGCATGGCAACAAGCCTTATGAAAAGATTTTATTCACCAAGTCAGGGTCTCAAAATCACAGACCTGCAATGAAGGACCTGATCCTAACTCATCTGAACGGAGGGGGAAGGCAGTGAGGTGAACATCTACAACACACAGTGATGGAACAACTGGGAGCAAACTCTCCTGATGTGTCTCCTGTGGATTATGTGGAAAAGAAATTAAAACCCCTTGTACCCATGTATCTGCAGACACTGAGGCAGTGGACTAAAATGCTTTCATTAACTGTGTCTCTGGGACATGGCCAACCCTCCCTCTGTCTCTTCTGCACACAGCTCATAAAATCCAAGCTGGCATTACATATCCCAGAGCAACAGTTTGCTTAAACAGCACAAAGACCTTTCTTCCATTTTGCTTTTAGTGGCAAGATACATCATGAAAATAAAGCTGATGATAAGGAAAACAGTAACACAAACTTGGGAAGTACTGTGAAAATAAGCTGCTCTGCCCTTAGCTCTCATCCTTGTTCAGACCCATTGGCTATGGATGGACAAGAACGTGTTGCCAGTGCAGAAAAAGAGCACCCCTGGCAGCAAACTGCCATTCTGGGACCACACCAGGCTTTAGGGTCCCTTCCTTTCTCTTTTTATGGGAGATTGTCCTCAGTGTGCCCCATTAAGTCTTCTGTATCACGGGTTATGGGAGGGCAGGAAGGGCAGGAGTTAAGAGCCGCTCCTTGGCAAGCCACAGCTGATGCTGGGCAGCAGGAAGCAAGGACAGAACAGAGAGAACTCGGCTGTGCCTCTTAAGGAGTCCGTGTAGAATTCATCCACAAAGCACTGATGCTCTTCTCTAGTTCTGCAAGGGAAGACTTTCACTTTACACAAAGCTTGATTTTTCTAAAAAGGAAACATGATTCAAAGAACCCATTTTCACAACCCTAAGGTTTTGTGCCAATAGCTCCTCCTGTTCTAATTCTCCTTCCTTTCATCTACAAAAGGCATTTTCCTCCCTGACATCCTAAAGTTCCAAAGGATTATTTTCAATCATGACCTATAAGAAGACATTTCTATTCCACTAAGGTCTAGGTCCCATTAGAATATGGGCATCTAATATACTTGAAGTTAGGTTTTTAGCTCATTTCTGGAAAGCTGAACGTCTGTTAATGGTTTTTTGTAAGCCTGAAACACTGTCAATGATGCAAAACTAAAGTACATTTTTTTCTAAATGCCCGTGCAACTGGTTTTCATCTTACCAGAAGAGTGCATCACAGGGGTTTGCTGAAGACTTTTGATGAAATCCCTTGTTGCAGATACCTAAATGCATCAGTCCAACAAATCCCTGTGCTTCTGCTGCTTTCCTTACCTGCAGTTATCGACAATGTACTGCACAATCTTGTCCAGCACCTTCTCAATCAAGGCTGTCCGAACCCAGATGTGTTTGATGGCCTGAGGTGTCAGGACAGGTGTTTTGCTTGTGGTTGATCCCTGCCTTTTGAGGGGTTCCTGCCCATTTGGCTGATTTTTCCTGCAAAAGGTGATAAAATACAAGTAGTCAGAATTCGGACTGTTTGATGACAGCTCATGATGGGCCCATCCTCCTGCATCAGGTAACACAGCGCAGATGCAGGGGAAAGGTGGCTACAAAGCACAGGGGCAGCCTCCTACTGCCCAGCACTGCAGGCTGCCTTGGCTCTCCACACACTGCCCCGGGCTGAGAGGGGAACAGGAACCCTCTGAATGTCTTTTCCAGAAAACTTCCCCCTTAAAATAGAAGGCCCCGTTTTGCCTCAGTGAGGAAAGAAACCCTGACATCTTCATGTTCTTTGCCAGCGCTTGGTTTCTCTTTCAGGAAACTGTTCAGTTACACAGAGTTAATAGATTTGTTTGGGGCTGTTTTGGGTGAGATCCATCATTCCCCCCTGCATTTACACGGTCCCATGTCCTACAGGAGGCCACGACAGCACCCCAACAGGGCAAGGAAGATCCGTGACACCACTGACATCAGAGCAATTCGAGTGTGTTCAGCTGCATCCTAAACAGGGGTTTTCTTAAGCCACGGCCTCAGGAGCAATGAGGCTGTTACAGCCCTTCTGTCTCATTTCATACATCCAGCAGAGCGCATCCACCCCCTGCAGTATTTCCCAATAGTATCTTTGCTGTGCGTATTTTCTACAGCACTTAACTTTTGTGGCTGTTAATAACTGAAAAACACACAAAATTTGTCCAAGAGAAACCACAGAACTTAAGTTCATTTGCTCCTCTCTGTCAGAGGACACAGCCAAAGATCTCTGGTGGTTAGAGGGGTGTTTGTGTGGGCTCTTAACCAGAAGAGAGGCTGGTGAATTTTCAGTAGAAAGCATCCTTCTTCCCAACATTTAAAAAATTAAAATTAATAAAATCTCTGTCTGTATCAGTAGGCACAATTAAAAATGTATCAAAAATAGGTACATATCTGTCAAAAACTACATAACAAACTCTGATAATTACAAGTCTAATAAAGATAAATGTCAGAAAATTACACAGAAATGTAAGTGCTAATTTATATAACCGTCAATAATTGAAGACAAGCTCTCTCGGCAAAGCCCTTCTTACAGCAAATTGATCAGAGGCTAAAAGTTCCTACGATGTACAAAGAGCTCTAAGGGCTCAGCAGTGCCTACAAACAGAATTAAAAATGCTCTTGTCCTGAGCTTATGGGACAAGACACTCATGCACTGTGATTCCATCTACAGAACCACATGGAAAATTTTAACTTCACTACTCACCACCAGCAAGAAGTTTAAGACTTTGAGTAATCTCAAGACCTTGACTCCAGGATTCTGTTGTGCTTAAGTCCAGTATGTACTGAACAGCTTTCCTGTAACATCTGTCTTCCCATCGCTCTTTGTATCCATTAATTTAACTGTTTCTGCTATGGCACCCACAAACCTGCTCCTCGTTTGGCAGGAGCATGCCAAAACAGCTTTTCCAGTATGTCTGTTCTTGAGTTCCTCCTTCCACCCCCTCCCTTCCCACCAACAGTCCAAGCTGGTCCACCATACCCCGCCCGTGAGCCCTCTCTGAAATCACCAGTAATTAGTCACTTCTGTTGCCGTGTGTGGGCTGAATGTGCTGCTCTGCTGTACTGAGAAGCAAAATGAAACACCAAAGCCCCAGTTCCCCACCTCTGCCCCTTTGCTCACTGCCAGCTTGATCAAACACAAACATCTGCAGCCACTAACGAGACAAACTGCATCACCCGTGGCCAAGGCAGGCCCCTGTGCACCCACGGGGCAGTCTGTGTCCCACCACGCTGCACAGAAACACTGCAGCAACTTGGCTGACGAACAGAGCCTCACCTGCTCTCTACCTGCTGCTGCAGCTCCTGCACCTTCTTGCACACGTCTCCAGCTACGGCGTAGGTCTTGCCCACCTTGGTGAAGAGCGCGGCCACCTTGTCGGTGCGCAGGAAGCCGGCAGCCCTGCGCTTCAGCATGTGCAGGAGACACGCCTCCACCACACCTGTGGGAACGGGGACAGAACGTTATGGGTCCTGCTGCCTTCAGCCTCCTCCTCGGCCAGCGCCACCTGCTCACTGCCCCTGGGCAGGCCTGGGTCAAGAACGGAGCTGGGGGACAGACGGGAACTCAGAACCAGATGATGTGAGCGTGTGTCTAATCTGCAACTGCACACACCTTGTAAAGTACAATGGCAGTAGATAAATGAACTGGAATCTCTTTGAGCATTTTCACCCCACTTTACGTGTGCCACACAGAACCTCACTGTAACATGCCCTGATGGCCACCAGTAAAACATTGCACTGCACTATGCCAGCCTTGCAAGACTGCAGCGGAAATCTATCCAGCTCTCACGTAACTTGCTGCAGGGAAGGGAAATGAGAAATACAAATTAAAAAAAAACCAAAGCAAATCAAAACAAAAAATAAGCCTTCCTTGTCTATCAGCTCCTAAAGTGAGACTGCAGATGACTCACACAGTCAACACTGCCCATACAAAGGGATGAAGGAAAACAGACCAATTCATTCACAGGAAAGGGAAAAGACCCAGCACTGTGTGCCAGGTGTGTGCCCAGGGCAGGGCAGCCTTCACAGGGCTCTGAGTGCAGCACTGAGCACGGCTCTCCTGTGCTGGGTGGCAGCAGGCAGCCCGTCGGGACACCGCAGCTCCCCCTGCCACGTTAAACGCTGGTTATGAGTAACAAATGGCACTCCATCTGCTCTGACACACTCTGCCTCTCGCCCAACGCTCGGCGGCTCTTTTTGAGAGAAGGCAGCATTTGTTGCACTTTACGCCCAACGCTGTCAGGTGCTGAGCATTTCCTGAAGGCTCCTCTCCTTATTGTACCTGGAGGCTCCGAATCCCGTAACACCCAAAAGCCTGCATCTGAAAAAGATCTGTCCTCATTGCTCAGGCCCTGAGAACTACCCTGAGTCCCAGGCCAGACCGGGGGGCACACAGAAACACCTCCTGCCTGCTGAACCCCGAGGAGCCCCACCCCAGGAGCAGCCAAAGCCAGACTCTGGGCTGCCGTACGGCACAACGGGGCAGTGCCCGTGGCCTCGGCTCCGGCACACTCCTGTTTGCTCAGGACACGAGCCCGACGGCATCAGACACAGCCACCGAGCAGCAGGTCTGACACTGCTTCCCATGCTGGTGGCACTTCCAGCCAGAACTACTGCCTCAGAAGCCAACCACCCCCTCATACACAACAGCCCGTGCACGGCACAGGTCCCTGGAAGGAGGAGCAGGACATGCAGATGGGCACATCCCTGCGTGACCCCCTCAACCACCAGAAACCTCCCCTGCGATCAAAGGACACCGGTGGGCGGCAGAGGCAGAGCCTGTGGTGTGACAGGAGCAAGAGCCCAGCGCTGACAGCGTCTCTGAAGCCAGGCTGGTTCTGCTCCGAAGGAAGGAGCGCCCGTGCGGGGAACACTGCAGGGCCGCGGGGGCTGGCGCGGCCACAGAGCGGCACGGGGGGGACAGGCGGTGATGACAGCACGGGGATGTTCCTCACAGCACGGTCTAGCTCCTGTCTAGCAACCATCACAACAGCTCTTAACCCAGCAACTGTTTTGCTCCGTCTTTCAATTAGAAATGAAGAGAAAAGGAAAAAGAAAAGCAGCTTTCCGGATGCCTGGAGCAATGCAGCAATTTGATTCCAAATCTTAAATGAAGCAACCTGCCTTTAAAAATAACTGCAAAGAAGTGCATTGCTGTTGCTTAGGAAACAGGCTCTCTTCCCACCTTCACTGCTTTTTTTTATTTCTTTAAAACAATAAAATATTAATGAAACAAATTTAGTGAAAAGCACAGCAGGCACGGCTTTAATTATTAATAAATGCTGCAGCTGCCACTAAGGGCAATTTCCCCAGTGACTGTCCCCAGAGCCCCAATATTTAATTATTCCATTGTGACATTTCTCATCACAAGAACTTGGGTAAGATCAGTCCCCAACTGCCTGTAACACACACGTAGGGTCATTTGCAAGGGGCGAGACACTGGAATTTGCTGCTGGATTGCCTCAAAATGTATTTTCCGCAGGACAAGAGATTAGTGCATGTCCGGTTCTATGTGTAAGGCACCCTTGGACTGGGGGGCAGGTTACAGCCCAGCCTGCGTGACCCTCAGGTCACTTCATTCTCCTGCACTTCATCCCTAGACTGAGACTAACAGCACCGGCTCTCAGCACGCTTCTCTCCAGGCTCCTTCCTACAAGAATTATTCCAGAACAGCTGACTTTACATTCACATCTGACTTGATCTGAATGTGCTTGCAAATACACCGTGGCTTTTATCCAGTTAAACTGCAAAACATCCAAGCAGGGCAGCACATCTTGCCACACAGATGCCATCCCATTTCAACCCAGGGGACCGTGTGGATGCCAGCCTGGTGGCACAGGACAGCAAGAAGGGATCCCTCCCACCCACGGCACGAGAGTGGCACAGCACGGCAGTGAGGGACCAGCTCCCTGGCAGAGCCCCGCGGGGCTTCCCTTTGGCTCTGTGTCCAAGGCAGGCACTGATCTCACTGCACCTTGCCAGCATCGCCCACAGCCAAGCTCAGCCAGAAAGGAAACTGAACACATCCTGGATGAACAGGCAGAAGAGTCACCTCAAGCTGCAGAACCTTTCAAAAGACATGAGAGGACCTTGGCAGTGGTGCTTTTGATAAATCAAAACCAGGTGATCCCCGGAGTTACAAACTGCACAGGTCAGACTGCTGCCTAAAGAGACAACACAAACTATTTTAGGGGTTATGGTACAAGAACCTTTGGGACAGGGAATGGGGTTATTTACCCATTTCTAGGAAAATTAACCATTTTTCCCTTTTTGGAATCTGACACTCTAAGAAGACCTAAAAACCAATGATTTAGCTGTTTCTGGAGAAACTGGTAACACCAGAAAGGCATCAATGGGTGGTTTTGTGTACACACGTGCTTTTGGCTACAGGTACACATGGGCTCAAGGTAAGTGACTACTGCACAGCCCAGTGTGATCCCGAGCCTGCCTACTGTCACTGTACCCACAACAAACACATACAAAAACTGACCAGATAAAAAGGCAGCAACTCATCACACCCAGAGCGGAAGAGCAGCTCTGCACTGGGAATAAATCAGCACAGCTCAGGTAATTCCCTTATACGGTTCAGTTGACAGGGGCCATCTAAAAATTCATTAACTCCAGACAGTTTTGAGGCACATTCTCTGCAGTATCCACTGCTGAATTTAATTAAGTGCAGATATATTACTGATTTACAGTTCAAATAATCACGGTGCCCACCAAGCTTTGGAAAATGTCACTTTTTTATGACTTCACCACAGCTACTTCTTCCAGGGTCAGGTGAACAAGCTCAGTTTTGTCCTTTTTTGCCTCTATGAAAATTCTGACACGACTTAATGGACTGTGAAATGAGAGTTCTGGGGCTGGAAGGGTGGTGAGCAGAGAAAAGGCTCCTGTGGAAGGATTATTTATGGGGTGTACTTAGCAGATGAGATTTTCCTTAGACAGGAAGAAATACTGCAGCTAAATACCTTGTTTTCATGGAAACTGTGCACAGGGAATTGAATTCATGAGGCTGAAGAAATTAAAAACAAGTGAAAAGAGGAGGATGATAAAGAAGCCATCAGATGCTCATGATCTCCAGCTGCTGTTGCTTTACCCAGCTGATCACAGCTCTGCCCAGTTTGAAACCAGCTTTACTGCCAAGTGCCAGCCTGCTGTGTCGCTGGGACGCGCAGCCGAGCAGGTGAGACGCTGGCACCCGAGTGACAGCTGACAGCAGAGGCTGCAGAGGACACATCCAAACGTGCTCCCTTGCCCTTGTTCACCTGCACTCAACCTGCTTGTGCTGGGCTGTGCCACAGAACATCCTATGTTCAATAATTTAGAAAAAGAAAATTAAAAAAGCGCATCTAAATGGACAACCCCCAGTTCTAAAGTGTCTGGGAAACTTCAGGGCTGAAATTTGGTGACTGCTCCTCTTTAAAATCGAGATCATTAAGCTTCGAGGATCTCAGTAACCTTCAGAAAACAGAAGTGTTTTCATTAAACACTGTTAAGGGTAAATCAGAATTACTGAAGTTTCTCTAAATATTGAAAATGATCCAATTTGATGGCCCAGGATCAAAGCAAAATGTTTAGCAGAGTTCTCTAAAAAGCACAAGAGATTTGATTTCACTTCTCAAGCTAAAAACACATGCAGTTCAAAAACTGTTTCATTTCACATCAGAGCTAATATTCACTCTGTTTTTTTCCTCCTCACTACAGCACACCACTCATTAATTTAAGCATCATCTTTGGAGCACAATCAAAAACCTTCTAAATGTGCGTGAAAAAATATTTGCCTCCCCCTCTCTGGTACTCTCTTTGGACTAATGTGTTTATCGAGTGAGGTAGAATCACTGTAAACTATTTTTTAAGCATTATTCATCATTGAAAATGTTTGTTTTCCAAATAGGAGCAGTAGTACAGGGAGACTTGTGTTTTTTGTGAGAGATCTGCATTTCCATAGCAGATTTTTTAAAAATATCAATGCAAAGAACTTAAGAAATACATCTCTGTTCCTCAGCTGGTTTTATTTTCCTGTCATGAGCTTTAATCCAGCCTTGTAATTTATGAAGGAAAAATTTCTGACTCATGATATTTCATTGCTTGGGAATGGCAATTGTGATGTTTGGTGACTCTGGTAATTGCTTGGGTTTCAGGTCCTGAACGAGAAAAAACAGAGCACGAGGTCCAGCATCATGCAGTCATTGGTTCCTAATTAGATCTTTTCTTTCAAACACAATTAACTTTGTGCAAAATGGGATAACAAGTCATCTTAAGACCAGTGAAGAAAACAGCCTCACAACTGAGCCCACTGCTGTGGTTAACCCTGGGGTCTGTTAGCAGCGAGACTGTAAAACTCCTGCAGCTCAGACACCAATCCATCCCCAACGACCCCGGATATCTGGTCTCCAGGAGTCACCAGCCATATTCGTGTTCCAAGGATTCCTGGCTTTCCACGGCCAGCGTGGATGGAGACTCATCCATGACTTCAGCTGAAGCTCTTTGATTGTGTTCCTACAGACGTGCAAGGCCCTAAAACTTCAGACCTTACCTGATCTCAACTACGTGGCGCCAGAAAATCCAGCCACACAAGTGCTTTCCTACCGCCTCCCACCTCCAGAATGAATGGAGTACTCCTCTGCCTTAGGAAGCCGGGAAGTAACTGTTGAACTGTTGGATAGAAAGTCCAATCTCAGTAAGTGTTGTGCACATTCATTAACGGCAACCCTGTCATACGCTGGATTGGCTCTAAAATGTGAAGAGGACCCAAGAGCCACTCTGTTTCTCAGCACACGCCAGTCCTTTTGCTGTGAACAGACACCGAGTGACACAGAACTATTCCAAATAACAATTCCCTCTACTTACTTTTGAAGAAGGAAGCATCTTATACTGATGACTATCCAAGCCTAGATGCCCCAGGGCTCTGTGAAAGGAAGCTGAAATGGATGGATACAGGGCCCACACATCAGGTCTCGAGTGGGGAATTACATCCTGAAGCACAGACATCTCAGAAGCACTTGTGGGTGATAGCTCTCCTTGCTCTGTTTCTGAGAACAATAAATGCTCACACAGTCCTGATGCACACAGACACTGCAGGAGCTTGAGAGCAGAAGCACCAACATAAGACACAAATGCCAGCTCAGGAGTGCCTCACAAAAGCAGCCGTGGAGTCAGGCTCTGACCTGCCACAGCCTGGCACGAGTCCAGACTGTATTTGAGCCTTGAAGGAAATGCAGGGAAGCTGAGAGAGCTGCTGTACAACTTACAGGAGCCCACGAGAGAAACTGTACTGAGAAGGAGTAGTATGAGAACACTCACCTACCACCCGGCACATCGTGCTTGTAGACCTGGAAGTCACCAGAGAAGAGAGAAACAGGATGGACCCCGCAGAGTGGCCAGGGGCACTCACAGCACTGCACGGCTGCTGCATGGACCTGTTTGTGCCTGGACCTCCTCACCCACCCTCCTCTGCCACCATGCCCAGACCACCAAAGGGTTCACAGGCTGCTCGGCTGCTTTCAGGGAAGACTGGACTGGCAGCTGGGCGAGCCAGCACTCGGCCGTGCTCAGGCAAGTGTCCCTTCTCTCTGGGTCCACAGATGTCCGCTGGAAGGCCTCAGGCCACCTCTCTGATGTATTATTCACACAGAGAACGCACCAAGGACTGCTTACTAATGGGAATTCATTATCTCCCAAGCTCCCCGGGGCAGCCACCACATCCTTCTTTTGTTTGAAGGGCTGCACACATGACTAAATGCAGTCACAGATCACATACAAACACCTTCAGTCAATATCCAGATCCACCTCTGCAGTCAAACCCCGTCACCTTTCCCAGTGCATGACTGGACAGATCGTGACATGGTTTTGCTCTTCTTTTTTTAAGATCTGTGATATTTAAACACAGCATTACCTAGTCATTTTTATCAGTTAATAAGAGAAGAAAAGCAATATGCATAATGGGGATTGAAAAAAAAAAAAAAGGTGAGGTTAATGCAGCTAAATCAACGGGACTGGTTCATCCCCTAGGGCTGAGCCAGCCAAGCTTCCTCAGCTCCTCTAGGAGAGGCTCTCTGCACCTGGAATTGCAGGGTCTGCAGCAGCCAGGGCCGCACAGCTCCGGTGCATCCCCCAGGAACAGCAGTGGCATCCCCCAGCTCCCTCCTCTCCCTCACATCCCAAAGGACATGAGCAATGCAGACCTGCCATCCTCAGACAAGGTTCACAAGAAGCCCCAAGCATAACATTAAATACCATTCTGCAGCTCAAATCAGAACTGGCCTTTTCAGTTCAGCCACAAAGGGATTCTGTACATTTTAATTAATGGGTTTAATCACTGGTAGCAGGTTTATTACTCAGGCCAAAAAAAGCTTTCCATGCAGTTCATCCCTTCCTTGATTTGAACTGAAATCTCATTGAAAAGCCAAGTTCTGCATGTTTAACAGTGCCCAAGTTACTATTTTTACTCATGTTTACCGCTAACCTTTCCTCAAAACACAATAAGTATATTCCCTTTGCCAAGCAGGCATGATGGATTTACACCTAAACAACATCTATTTTGATTGTGACACTCACCAACTCTCCATAACCCACCTCAATTTTATGGCAATTAGTTTATAGCATGGGGGATTCAGGACTATTTCATTCAATACACTCAAAATATTATTCAAAGACAACAAACTACTGAGACTCATTTCAGAGTCTCAGAAAGCGTAGAGATCATTTGGGTAACCATGTTGGGGCATTCATGAATAAACCCTGTTTGCAGTGTGAAGCTGACTTAAGCAAGTTTCTTAATTGCTTAAAGCAGCACGTTACTGTCAGACTAAAGATGGACAGCCACACAGAAAAGGCTTAGCAAACTGCAGGTAGCATTACACAAACACTCTAAGTGTAATGCCCTGAACTGGAAACCCTGTAAATACGCTTCAGGTGGCTGCAGAGACAGAGAGATGCTTCCTTTTTCTTCCCCCTTTCCCTCGGAAGTGCCGAAGCAGGAAAGAGCCGGTGTTGCTGGCGAGAACAGCTCCAGCCAGGGACGCTTCGGGCAGGCTGGCGGCTGCAGGCAGCGGAGGAGAGCGCGGCGCTGGCCCTGCCGCAGAGACGGCGGCGCTCGGCGAGCCCCCGGCGAGCCCCACGTCACGGTGGCAGCTGCTGTTCCCAAGGAAACGTCTCCACAGAGCCCAGGCTGCAAACATCCACGGCCAGCTTCCAGCAGAAGATGCTCCGAGACACTTGCATCGCTGCACTGTCCCCTGACTGGCCACACAGCAACCTATAGCCCAGAGGAATTTGGAGTTTTTGTCCCACAATGGCACACATCAGCCACAGGCCAAATGGAGCTGCTGTGGCTCTGAACCACAGAGCCAGATTTCCCAGAAATCAGAGGGGATGACAGAGCCCCTGGGATGTAACTTAGGTTAGTTGTACGCTGGGTTGGGAACAAGTACAGTACCTCCTGCACTCACTGCTTCCCCAAGGATGAAAACATCAGCACTGCTTTCCTTCTGCCTGAGCACCCAGGCAGAGACCACAGACTGGAGCAGAGTCCTCCTGGTTACAAATCCCTCCTGCCAGATGAGCAGAGCTGGCCCGCAGAGGCACCATTCCTCCAGGCCAGCAAGGGTGGCACAGAGCTGGAGCATTTCCTCCAGGACAAGCGGCACGTGCCATTTAATTGGCACCTTCAGCCATCTAGGACCTAGGGCAGCGATGAACTGTTCAGCTACTGATGCAGAGAGACCCTGAAATCGGCTATCATGTATTTAAGAGACTCTTGCTAAACTCAGCCTAGCAGGAGAGTAAAATGATTCACAAGAATTCTATATTTATAACGAAGATTCACCAAAAATGACTCATGTACTGAACCAATCTAATTTTAAATAGAAGGGAAAAACCTCTTGAAGAGACACATGAAACTGGAGTGGGGGAGGGAAGAGAACTGCACACACAGGAGAGCACCAGCCAGGAGCTGTTAGCCAAATCTGCTGGAAGGGATTTCTCCATTCAATCAGCCAAAGTAAAAACAGAACATTCAGCTTCACCTTCTTCTGGCTTAGAGTTAATCAAGGCCTCTGTTCAAAGCAGCAGCAGGCTGGAGTCCTGCCTTAGGACAGGTAGGATTGCTGGGCAATAATGAGGCAGCTCGGCACAGCGTTATTAGTTCTTCAGACCGTGAAGAATTCAGAACACAAAACCAACTGGAATCACAGTGGGAGGAAGAGACAAGTATGAAGACTTTAAAGTATTCCTAATTTTGGCCAAGCAGAGTCTAACAGAAATAGCTGCCACCCCACCGCCCCTTACACCAACAGTGCAGCACAGCTTCCAGGACAGGATTCCAGGAACCAGGCAGACCACTCCGGGAGCTCCCTGGAACACACGGCCAGCCTGCAGCAAGGCCACCTGTTATCCTGGCTGGGTACTTGGATAATGACATTTCAGTAAGAGTTACATTACAATTTGTAATGTACACACACCTGTAGCAAATATAGAGGTGAAATGGGCCTGAACACCATGATTTCTAATATCTAAATCCCTGCATTTACCTCTGACAGCAGAGAAAATAAATGTCTAGAGGAAAAGTAAGGTTAGGTAGCATTAGCTCTTCCGCGTGACATTTACCACATAAGGCGATGATGTGACTGCTGTCTTCATGTACAAATTTCCGGGTGACAGCTTCTTCCATGATCTGCTTTACCTAAAACGAACAGAAAGAAATGATTGTATGATCCCAACAAAATCAGCACAGCGCTTGGGAGTTTCAGTTTCAACCACTGCTTGCCCCTTCCCCCTCACCAACAGACTAACAACTCCCTCATATCAGATTGTGCAGGGAAGAATGGATTTGAGGAGGGAAAGCACAGACAAACCTGAGGGGCTTATCATGGGATGAGGGAACCTCTGGCAGAACAAGGACAGGTCTGTTTGGGTTGTGCCCCCATAAAAGGCTGAATTATTTCAGTGTGCCCACAGAACCCTCCAAAGCACTTCCCCAGCATAAGTTCCAAAGAGCTGTGCAAGACTTTCTATATGATTCATCCTTGGCTTCACACAGTCTCTTCTGCTCATGAAACCAGACTGTGCTGCTATGTCCCATTTCCACTTGTGCCACTCCGCTCTTTTCCAAGCACAGAGCATCCCTGAGCGACACAGGCACGCATTCCCAGAGAGGTTTAGGGCCGCCTTCCCCCTACCTGGGAAGCAAGGAACATGCCACAGCAATTACAAATTATGCCTTCGAAGCTCTGCTGCACCAGACAGTATCCAAAATTGTTACAGTACCTACAGAGAAGGCAGTGCCTTCAGTTCTCGCTTCAAGACACGATTTAACAATTGTAGCAAATAAAATTACACTTATCACACTTTTTAATGATTTAAAACAAAGTTCCTTTCCAGTTTCAGGGCTGATGTATCAAGCTCCAGAGGGAAATCATTGCAAATTACTGACTTTCAAAAATTAAAGAAGAAACAGACAATTCTTACAATGAGGCTCTTGGCGACAGGCTGCAGTCACCCTCGTTCATCTGCCAGTGATTCCTCCCCAATGGCTTCCTCAGCCTGACACCAGATGAAACCTCATTGCCTCCACCAACTCATTTATCAGACACTCATTTCCTCCTGGCCATGGAGAGCTTGCTCTCTTCCATATACAAATCAACCATCATTTTTGACTTCTCTCATTTGTGAGCTACAATTACAGGGTTATGACACTCTGACTAAACATAGGCCAATTCTCTTTCAATATATGAAAATATGTGCTACCATGGCAGATTTAACCAGGCACTCTCTTCTTCCAACATTTAGAGCTAACTGGGCACCACTTCATGGCACTGACAGGTCCCAAGGTTTTGAGCTTTTCCCCTCAGCGCTGGACCAGGAGAAGCTGCAGGTGCAGGGCTCCATCAACAGCTGGGCTCTGCAACTGCCTGTGGAGGTGCCTTCTCCAGTTTGGAGGGCTTCCTCCTCCAGCAAGACCATCTGCGAGACCAGTTCTGGATGCTGTAATTAAACATCCCCTCCCCCAGTAATCATCTTGAGGCCTCTGTGCCCACTCCTACACCCCCGGCCCGGCTGGCAGCAGGCTGCAGCTCTGGCACTTGCTGCACGAGCCTTTCAAACACATGGCATTTGCCTCACTCCAAATTCTGGATCAAGTGGATCCTCCAAAATTTGTGTTCCTCATCAAACAGGAGCCCTCTGAGTTGCAAAGAAAACATCGGAGGGAAAAAAACAAACATGTAAGGGGCTTTGAAAGTAGAACATGTTTTATAGCTGAGGACTTCAAAACAAGTCTTTTGCACTTTATAAAACCTGGCTGGCTGTTCACACCTGATGCCTGACAATATAAACTTTATGCCAGGCAATTTTTTTCTTTCCTGTGGCGTTTCTGACATGGCTGTTGGAACTTCGGACCTCACAGTGAAGCAGCTGGAGGTGGAGGAGTAAAAGAGTATCAAGGAAGAAGCAGAGGTGTGAGGAGGTCTTGTGATGGGCACTCACATCTGGATTATCCTGTGTATTCAGCAATCCCTTTGGCACGGTTTCGTCACCAAAGGAAAGGGCTGATGTACTACTGGCAAAAAGCAACTCTGAGTGCCGCTGGCATG
Organism: Mohoua ochrocephala; assembly: GCA_013398855.1. Classification (NCBI taxonomy): domain Eukaryota; kingdom Metazoa; phylum Chordata; class Aves; order Passeriformes; family Acanthizidae; genus Mohoua; species Mohoua ochrocephala. Next base: position 57,589 of record VZTA01025101.1, on the reverse strand, counting down.
AAGATGGACAGAGAGCCTGCCTCGGTGCAGCACAGAGTCACACCAGCCTGTGCACATATGACTCAAGGCCACAGACATGACTTCAGGACTACAGACCATGAAATCAGTCTCAGCATCCCAGAGAACAGTAACTGGAATTCAAATCCTAACACCAGGGAGGAGGAAGAGTCATTTCGAGGAGCAAAAGCTCAAGTGCTCAGCAGCCAATTCATTGCTACCACACATTTCCCAGGCACACCCCAATCAGCTCGGTATGTTATTTAGATCCCAGTCAACAAAAGATTTTAAGTGTATAAAAACTGAGAAAGAAGAGGGTTTCAGATGCAATAATCAACCCTACTTTTCTAGAGCAGCACCTTCCCGTGCTCCCAGGAGACTTCAAACCCGGGACTCCAGAGCTAAGGACGCAGAGCAGGCACTCTGCGTGCTCCCCACTGCCACCGGATGCCAAGCAAGCTCCGTGCATTTTCTGGAGAGTGACTGAATGTTATTAGAAAACATTTTCAAGGCATAGACAGGATATGAGAAGCTTCAAAAGCTGGAATGCAGTGTTCTTCAATCCCACGTCATCCCTCACTGCCACGTAATTCATGGATGCTCCAGGCAAGGAGCTAAAGCAAGTGTTTCTGATCGAATGGAACGCAAGCTTTTTTTTGCTTGTTTCCTTTATTCCCTTGCAATCTTGCACAGCTCTTCATAGGGAATTCTGCTGCTTTGTCTCTGTTCTGGGGAGGCACTTGACAATGGAGCTTTCTGAGCACAAGCCTCCACACACACCCACCGGCAGCTACCAGCAGACCTGACCAAACTGCAGATTAATCTCATTAACAGAAACATCACCACCTGCCCCCACAGTCACCCATCTACCCCCACAGACAAGGAATCAGCCGGCCTACACCCGTGTTTGTGCAAGGGACGGAGGGCTGCAGCCTGCAGCCGGGCCAGGGCTGCTCCCAGAGCTGCAGAGGAGTCTGTGCAGGGGCCAGCTGTGACAGCGGTTCCTGTCCCAGCCCTGGAAGCATCCTCCTGTTCTCTGTGCCTCCCCTGCAGAGCAGCACAGGAGCTGCCCATCCCAACCAGGCTGATGTCTGCACCTGCCCGGTGGCACGAGCACAGAGAGGCAGCACAGGCGTGTCACTCAGTGCCACTGTCCCTGAACAGCTGCGGCAGGAACCGCGTCAGCCACAGCCCTGCTGACACCTGCTCGCCCTGGAGAAGGTGCCAGGCTTGGGGGCACACGTTTGCCAACCCCTGCAGAGCAGGGACAGGAAAGCTCTGCCTACCCAAGTAAAGATCTCAGCACCTGAGGAGTGCAGAACATCAGTACAGAACATGTGGCAGCATTATCCAGATAAAGCAAAGCAAACCCTTCAAAGAGAAGCTGCTCAGCATTTGCAGCATGTTCTAATGGATCACTGCTCTGACTTTCTCCCACATCCTACAAGGGCCAAAACTTTCAGAAGCAGTCAAACACCAAACATATGTCATAATACATGGATTATTTGTTAAGTTTCACCCAAGAAACACACAAGAGAAATGCCTTTATGTTTAATTTTTAAAAATTTTTATTATAAGGAAGCTTCAAAAACTGCAAAGAAGAATGCTCATAACATACCAGAATAACCAGGACCACAATTAAAGCCTACAGCACTTTTTCCTCAAAGGAGAAAACCGAATGTCCAGCACCCCTGTCTTCTTTAGCTCGTGCAGCTACTGCTCGCCTCCCTTATTGACAGCTCCTGCTGCACTGACTCCTTCTTACTCCTTTATTGACACTGGTGGTGTAAATAAAAGCTGTTCAATAACTACTGCACTTCTGCTCAGAAGTCATTACATTTCAGTTGCAAGTTGAGCAATTGAGTGTCTGAAGTGCTCTGAAATCCTTCAGGGTAGAACTGCTAAGGTTATTGTTATCCTGTTTGTTTCACAGCTAGAAAGTACTGCTTAAATCCAGAAATGGCAAAACCTTCCATTTCAGGAGGCAAAAGGAAATGGCCAGAGAAAAGCCTGTTTTATGAGTCTGCTTGTCACAACAGATTTTCCTGCAGAGAGAGATAAATGCTTGAAACGTGAACTTCCAAGCGGCCTCAGCATGAATCCCAGCAGTTACATTTTCTAAACACATTACATGTCTTCCTTTCTGTGAGAGCCAACAAAACACATTCCCTACCAACGGGAACTGAAAGTCCATCTGAGGAGAAGCAAACAGCATTAAATTTCCCAAAGGAAAAACGCAGAAGTTTTAGCTGAGAGAGTGAGGCAGAATAAACTAAACACTTTGCACCAAGTGACTTTGGAGATGACTGTTTTATACTTTGCAAAGACAACTGAATTTTAACAGGCTTGGTGGAACAGCCCACAGAAAGAATCTGCTGCCTCTGAACTCCTTTGGATATTGAGGTTATGGGAAAACCATTTAACAGGAAATAGAGTCTGGGTTTAAAGGACAAGGGAAGGGGACGAGGGCTCGGAGTCAGATTTTCCCAGCAAGCAGGCAGAAGTGGCTGTGTGAAGTCACACACGATAAAAAATTAGGTTGAAAATTCTATCGGAAAAAGTTAATTACAGTCATTAAGGGCAGCATCATCTGGTGGGTGGTTACTAGTGGCTTGTGTTCAATTCCTGTCTCCGTCAATTGATTATTGAAGACAAGTAAAATCTCCATCTCAGTGTCTCCAGCTGCCTCCAGAGCCCATTTTCTTACCGTGAGCACAGACAGGGGCTCTTCTACAGGTCTGTGAGGGCACAGGTGAGGGGTGTTACCTCAACCTGCTAATAATCACCAAAAGCTCTCACGGCTATTTTAGGCTGGAAAGCTCTGGCCAGCCCCTAAAAAGCCAAGCCACTATAAATGCTCTAAAAGAGCATTTGTGAGGATTTGGAGAAGGAAAAAACAAATAAGAAACAAAACAAAAATGCAGATGACACAGTAGGCACAAATAACACTTTCAAGCATTTTTCAAGTCATTTAAAAACCAGAATACAATTAAAAACATTTTAGAGACTTTAAAAACAAATTAGCCTCAGATTTTTTAATTACACACCACTTCTCCTCAGCTTGAGCTGGCTTGGCTCATGAAAATCCATTTCACTTTCCATCTCATGCATTAGCACAAGATTGCAATGTTCACACTTGGAAAACATTTCTCAGATTTATTTATATATTTAAACGTTACTCGGGAGAGCAAGTGCACCCACTTCTAAATAAAACCTTACATTGCCTCAGCTCAAAGGTTGTAGTTTAAGCAGAAATTTCTAATCAGAGTGACAGGTTCATGGCTGCATTCAGCAGGTACCACCTGCCCACGGCCAGCTGCTGGCTGGGTCACCCCGGGACGCGGTCCTGCCGCTCCGCATCCAGACCGTCCTTGACGTGTCTGTCCCCGCTCTGCCCCTTCCACGCTCCCCACGCTGACTGCAACACCTGATGTGTTCTGATTTCAGCATTAACGAGCATCAGGACACGGGAGTCGGGCTCAGGAACCTTGGCCACAGCAACAACTTTCCACCTGAGCTTTGATGGCTCCCGCTGCTTCCCCAGCAGTGAACTGGGGAGGAGAAGGAGCAGGACAGGTACCTGTTTAAAATACTTGTTACTGCTGTGATGGATAAGCATTACATCTTCACTTCACAGCTGTGTAACAACACCCAGCTATCACCACAGCCAGTGCCACAAAAGCACAAAATACAATACTTGGGTGCACGGGGAAAGGTGGCTGCAGGGAGTCCCACTCGGAACGCGCTCCAGAGGTGTCCATGGTCCGGTGCTTGTGCACACCACAGGCACCTCCTCCCACCTCGGCAGGGACCCTCGGCAGGGACCCTCGCTCTGCGGCAGGAGCTGCTCCAGCGCGATGCCATCGCAGCGGGCACTCCGTCCGTCCTGCGAGCACCTCCCGCCGGGCAGGGAGCACCGCCCGCCAGGTAAGGAACACCTGCCGAGCACCGCCCGCCGGGCAGGGAGCACCGCCCGCCAGGTAAGGAACACCTGCCGAGCACCGCCCTCCCGCCAAGGAGCGCCGCGCGGCCACTCAGCGCCACCAGCCCAAACGCGAGTGCCACCGAGCACCGCCACCCGCCCGAGCTGGGCTCTCTGTGCACACACGGCTCTGGCTGCCCCAGCACGGCAATGGCACACAGGTGTGTGCGGGAACAACCACCCAAATTAACCCTTCCCGGGGCACGGGTGCCACGGCTCTGACACCTGGGAGCCAGCTCGGCTCATCCAAGGACACCTTAGGAATGCCTTTCTTGTCCCCGAATTCCCCCCCCTTCTCCTCTAAAGCTCACAGTTAAGAAAAAGTCATAAAAAACGAGTACTACGGGAAACACAAACCCCGGGAAAGGGAGCGGCAGCCGATGGCAGCCTCCTGCTGCAGCAGGAGCCCCGCGGAGCCCCGCGAGCGGCATCCCTGCTCCAGGTGCGCCCGGGAAAAAGAGAGTCCCGAGGTTCTCCCGGAGCAGCATCGCCCCGAGAGCCCCGTCAGAGCCGCCAGCCCGGCCGAGCGGAGCCGGGGCACATCCGCGCCCTCGGCGACAGCCCGGCCAGGCGCGCACGGCT
>VZTA01025101.1:0-36856 GCA_013398855.1 Mohoua ochrocephala | reverse complement strand
CGTTCTTTTCCCTTTCCCCTTTCCCCGGCAGCCGCGCCCCCGCCAGCCCGGCCGGCCCCGGGCCAGCCTCGCGTCGCCCTTGGTCCCGCACCTCGGGCCAAGCCAGAGCCGAACCCGTTTCTTCCCCGGCCGCGTCGATCCCGAGCTCCAGAGCTCAAACGCTGCCCCCGTCCCGTCCCAGCCCAGCCCGGCACTGCAGGGCCCGGTGCCCCCGTTACTGAGCAGGGCCCCGGTGCCCCACTGGGACCCGCCCGTTCCGTCACCCCCGAGGGGAGAGCGGGCAACGCTCCAAAGACCGAACAGCCCGGGGGAGACCAGGCAGGAAAGAACGACGCCACCACCGCGTTTTCAAATGTCACATTTAATGTTTTCACCACTGTACTCCAAATCTACATTTTACAAAGTGACCAGCAAGTGTGCCACATTAACTGACCAACCTCTGAGATTTTACCATTCATACCAGTGTCTTCTGGGGCTCGATAATTAAACACGTTTCTCATTCAAGTGAATTGAAATGCTTCAGTTGGTTTTATTCTCAGGAGCCTCATAAAAAACAAAGATATTGCACCATCTTTGTTCAGTTATTCAATGTTTGTCTCTTTCACAGCAAATAATTACTTCATTGAAGTTAAAACTTCCAAACATAACTTACTAATAGTCTCCAATTCCAGCTCAGATCACTCTTGTTGAAAATACTCTGCTAAATACAGATAACTTACAATAACTTTAACAGTTAATTGTCCATAACAAACACCACGGTTTCTCTCCAGACCAAGGCTCAAATTTTAAGACCACCTTTTAGAATTCCTTTGTACAGGTGAAAAACAGTCTTCAATTTTCTAGTCTTGTTTTAAATACAAAAGTTGGAAGGGACATTCAAGTTTCAAGTCTCCACACTGAACTTAAAAAAAAAAAAATCATGTGGAGGTAAACAAACCAAGTTGTATACTCCAGGAGGTAGAGGCCTTCAATTTGTGTTCATATATACATATGCACAGAATTCAGTGTTCCAACAGAAAAAGAATTAGCCAAAAAGTAATAAAAGTTATTTACTACTGTGACATTTCAAGACTTCCACAGCTTTGCCTAAAGACACGAACACAATTAACAGAATTCCCTATGTGCTTTTTTTTGTCCTTTTCTTTTTTTTTCTCTCAACTGTCCAGTGCAGGAAAAAGTTCTCACAAAATTTCACAGACCTAAAATGTGCAAGCTAGTTTCTCTCTATACAGCAATGATGTCAGGGATCTCTGAAATTAGCCCATAAATGGAATTATTTACACACATAGAAGATGCATGCTGGGGGGTTTTATGTAAGAAAGAGCAGAAAAACTTCTAATAAAAATAGATTAAATATATATATATATTTATACTGGGTAAGGAAACAGAAGTTTAGTCTCTCCTAGTCACAAACTCATTCTCTCTACTCACAACATTTGATTTTAGAACAGCACACATCACCATCACAGCTCTAGTGAGAAGCTATTTATAGGGTTGGGCATCAGGGGACGCGGCCACTTCCTGTGGCCACGGTCACCCAAAGGGACTTCATGATTGGTCGCAGTCAAGTTTTCTGTATTCCTTAGTTTTAGAAAACCCAAAATCTTCAGGAATGGCTCAATATCAAAATGTATGTCTATCTGTTTGTACAATCTCACTTCAATAAAGGAAAAAAAAAAGAAAAAAAAAAAAGAAAAAACCTCCCCGAATTTGGTTCAATTCTGTTTGTTCTGAGCTGAGCCATCACAGCTGCACTAGAATTCATAAAACACGTGCAACTCTGGGTAAAATATTTTCTTCTAAAAGCACAACCACTTTACAAGATTAAAAGTCTAGTACATTTCTAAATATTATTCATATTGTACAAGTAGTGGTTGTTAATTTAAAACTTCATTAGTAAAATTACAGTACAAGCATGATTAACCTCCAGAATTGCAAATCCCAGACTCCAGTGGAAAGCTACATTACATCTTCAGTAGTACGTGGTGCTCCGGTCACTCCCACACCAGCGGCGACGGCGGCATCTCGGAGGGCTGGGCGACCGTGGAGCTGCAGCCAGGGGACACAGACATCAGCTCGTGCCAGGGGCCCGTGGGCCACCCCCTCACTGCTCAGCGGGCCCCACCGCCCCGGGGACAGCCAAACCCCGACCCAACCCGACCCCGCCAGGCCACCGGCGCTGGCAGCTCGTGTCCCACTGCTCTTCATCTGCATTGTCACCCCCCGGTCACTCCTTCCAGCACCTTCAGAGCAGTTCTACAGCCACAACTCAACTCATCCGCCTTCCCAATTTCGGTTTCGGTCTGACTTCTGCTCTTTTGCACGAAAACGTGAAACTTTTGCACATTTTACTTAAATTCTAGAAGAATTCCTAAAAACAGTTCGCAAGGGTTTTATCTATGGGCCTTTCCTACTCTCAGGAACTGAAAAACTAAAACATTCTGGATGTGTGAATTCTGCCCTACTAATGAATGGGAATTAATATCAGATGTGATTACATACAGTTACCTAATAAAGCTCTTAAAAGCAGCAGACTGAGGGTTGATGCAGAGAGGCACTCTGTTTCCTTTCTGCTGTTCCAAAATGAACTGATGAATTATTTCTGCACACAGGAGAAAAATACAAAACACCACAGCATTAACACTTCTGGCTTCAGCAAAATGCAATGTAAACTCGAGGGAAATAGAACTTCCCTTACTGAGAGCACATTTTAGTCAGGATAAAAGAGCTCCAGCTTCCCTAAATCCGACTGCTCGGCTTCAGCTCCTGGCTGCTGCTGCCCTCCTCTGCAGGACAGCTGTGGAGGTCACACCTCACAGCCCCAAAAGGCCACAGAGTGACTTCCTCCAGCAAAAGGATGAGGAACAGGGCACCAGGGATGGGTGCTGGTGAGGTTTGAAACCCACAGACTTGTGCAGGTCAGCTCGTGCTCGTGCTTTATCTCAGAACACTTACAATTCTGTTCTTTTAGTGAAAAGAAATTATTTCCAGTGTCTACTATGGAAAAACGCCTAAAAGAAACCAACGCCGGGGTCACTGTGTGGATCCAGAGCACAAATCCCACCTCCATCCCAAGCTCCCCCTGCTGCAGGGCGGAGCGCCTGCAAGGTTAACTCCTGCTCACCTTTAACCTGCCGAACAGAACTGAGGTTCTTCTCAAAAGTGTCATCGAATTTGGGATTAGTGATGGGTTCAAAATCACTGGTATAAACTCTGCCAGTCGATGTGGAGAAACAACATTTACACATACAGGTGTGGTACCGCAACCGCCCCTCGTCCAGGTAGGGGTGAGCTAAGGCATCCTTAGCAGATATCCTTTTGGACTGGGAACAGCATGGAAAGGGAGGAGAAGAGGCGTTAGGATATTTGCAGAGCTATTGAAACGATTCATCGATTGATCTCAGCTGTTTCATAAACCCATCGTCGCGCTGAAGGAGGGGTTCGTGTCAGGCGCTGCCGGAGCTGCCACTAGAGGGGAGCTGAGGCTCACAAACCAGCCTGGCTGGGTGGCACCGACCTCCCTCCCTGCTCACAGACACCGTGGCAAACGATGATAATTGGCTTTTAGGAACGTGTTTTTCAACAGGTTTTTTCCTCCAGATAACCTTACAATTATGACTCCTACAATAAATCAAAACAAGCAGGGAGTAACAGCATTGTAAATGCTGAGGGAGTCAGAAAGGAAAACTTTAATTATTTTTTTAATGTGGAAGTTATGGTTCAACATTTCCTTGGTTCTGTTCAGCAAAGCAATCTTAAGGTTTAAAAAAATACACCCCAAAGGCAGTGCTCTGAAATGCTTCATCAACCCCCAGCCTCCTCCTTTGCACTGCAGTCACTCTGTTTTACATTTGCAATGTTGGGGGGGTTCTGTGGGAATGAAATAATTAAGATTATCAATTCCAGTATCAGGTTTTCTCATGACAATTCTCTACAGTGTCCCAAGAAATGAAATCCAAAATCCACAGCAGCACATTTTTATTAGAAAAACAGATGCTCAGTGGAAAAACGATCCTGTTCTGTGATTGGGGATGCAGGAGGAATTTTTTGTGTGTTGTAAGACCAGGAACACCCCCGTGTCCCTAATTAGAACTGCATCAAAGTAGCTGATGTTCTGCTACCTACACCCAGCTCGGAAAAGAGCATGAGTCATGCACAGCCTCATCCTTCCCACTGCCGGAGCTTCCTTCCCAGGACCACTCGGTTTGAAACGTGAAAACCCCATTCCAGGGGGAATTAATTGGCCAATTACATGATATTTTTACATTTTTTATGGACCAAAAGTACCGCAATGCCATGTAGAAGGAAACCAGTTAAAGCAGTCCCTGACTTCCAACACTCATTTAAGCACCAGACAAAAAAAACCCCGTTCAAACCAGAAGCATTGGAGGTGATTTTCAGTGCTACTTACTGGATCAAAGACCAACATCCTGCAAAGGAGATGAACTGCTTCATGTGTAGCTTGACTGGAGAGTGTATATAGGACAGGAAGGGATGGCTGTAGGGGGAATGGGAGGAAGAGAAGCACAGAGTGTCCTGTCAGATCCATCAGCAGGAGAACCCCGTTCCCGCACGCGCTATTCCGTAGTCGCCAAGGACAAACTCCCTGTTAAAGGGGACAAGTGGTGCCCAACGCCTTCCAGCCCAACAATAATCGCCATTACAAAACCCCAGCAACTGTAATAAAGGTCTAATTGATCACTGTTTCCCTTGGATCAGAGGTAATCCCTAGAAAAACCTGCTTTTATTTACGTATTTTTCTATACAGACACCGCTCCCAGCTGTAGCTGCTCAGGGGTTTGATTAACTCCATCATCTCCAGTAGTTCATTTTTTAATCTCAATCACTCCCAAATTATGGATTACTTTGCTTTTCCTTGCCCAGGCAATCCACAGTTGACTGACAGTGACAGAAGGACTGTACTGGACGTCACAGTTGCTGTAAATTTCCCAGCATAAATAAGAATTACACCTCCACAGTGACATCAGTTGAAATTAACCCTGAACTACCACACAGAGCCTCGAGCACTTCCCAGCCTGGGTTTCTCAGGGCAGCCCATGGAATATAAAGCTGCAATGTTTGGTAACTCTGCTCCTCCTGGCTCTGTCTCCCACGGCACAGGGATCACAGGCAGGGGATGGACTCCACACGTTTCCCTTTGGGAAGGGGGTCAGCAGGAATGGGGACGGCTCTCTCACCCTGGGGCTGCCAGGGACGCAGCTCACTTGAACCTTTAAATACCAAACTGACAAAGAAGTCTACAGAGTATGTAAATACCCGTTCTGCCAGCACACAGCGGGGTGTGGGGGGGTTTAATCAGAAACTTCTCGCATTGATCTATTTTTACACGGAGCAGCAAAATGCCTCACCCCTCCCTCCCACTGCACTCACCTACGGTGAGTAAAAATAGTTGGTGTGACAAAGTAATCGCCCGTTTCTAACTTGGGTTTCTCTCCCTATTAGTCTAATTAAGAAACCGGTAACATTTAACCATTTACACCCAGCAAAAGCTCGGTTTCAGAACACGAAAAGCCAGGAATTTGCCATCAAACATGAAGCGTGCTTTGAGTTGGAAACAAAAATATCATTAATCACCTGGATGCTCTGTATCCCCCAGCTCCAGGGTGCAACGAGCACACCGGCTCCCCTGGCACTCCACGGAAAATGAACATTGTTTTCCTCAACAGATACAGAACTAACTCTCAGTGTGTATTTCTTACAACTTTGTGGCTACAGGACATTAAATCTGTAGTGGAAACTTTTTATACCATTTCACCTCACTCTCAGGATTCCCACCATCCTGTGGGTCGTAAGACACTGGGTTTAGGAGTTACAACTCTTCTAGCACAAGAGAGCAGGAAAATATACTTGATTTAAAACTGGTAGAGAAAAGTCTGAAGGAAATCCTCCTATTATTAATGCTCAAATAAAAAAATTCTGTCATGAAATGGAACAGAGACAACTTTATGTAGTGGATCCAAAGTGCCAAGGAGGCAGAACTCCCACATGTCAATAATAAAGCAGAATATACAGGCAATGCTCATTTCTATGGTAACTACTATTGTAGTGAGCAGACGTGAGAAATTACTTCAACATGCAGAAAATAATGATGCAAACTTAACTACTGGAGCATGTACAGGCCAATGATTTTGTTAATTTGTTAGCAATCATAAAAATGACCCTACTGGAGGGCCACAGAGCCTCATCCCTGCACTAGAGGTGCCTGCACAAGCAGTTCTTTGTATCTATTGACACCATATTGCATTTGCCCTTTTTATTGCCCAGTCAGCACAACGACACCATCCTGCCTTTCTCCTTCGGTTTGGTGCCTTTTTAAAAACTAAAACTTTTACTCCAGTTGTGTTGAATGCTGTATCTCAGCTTTCAACCTCTTGTTGGGCCTTCCTGAGCAGCTCAGGTCTGAGCTCAGGTGTGCAGGGACTCTCAGCTTGGGGTGCTGGAGGCTCTGGGCAATGGGTCAATTCCACCTCTAACACTCTCTCTCCTGGCAGGGCAGGAGCCCTCCAGAGCTTTCTGAATTATACTGTCAATTTTAATTTATGTCTCTTGCCAATACTAACACTGAAATTTAACATCCTCATTCAAAATAGCTATCAAAACACTGTCGCCTCAGAAAGGGAGACTTTCACCTGTGTCACCAAGTCAAACAAGGTGAAGGCAGAAGCCAGAAATACCCCTGACTAGTGAAAAGCCCCCTTGTCTCCACAGCAGCCGGACTCGCCACACCATCACCCCACGCCCCTGAGCACCACAACCACCTCTGGTCACTCCAGCCCTGTTCACAGGCACGGACAGCTCTGGAACTGAACATCCAAGCCAACAAGAGGCCACGGGAATTCAATCAAGACACGAAACCCCGAGTCCTGCCCGGAGGACGCCCTGCCTGGCGGGGTTGGGTGGCCGGAGCCGGCCCCTGGCAGTACCTGTTTATGAGGACCCCTGAGTATGTGTGCCTTGGCGCCTTCACAAGCCGTCCTCATCGCCTCCAGCGACGGCGTGCCCAGCAGGTCTGTGATCAGATCCAGCTGCACGACAGAGCACACACGGACACAGCTCAGACACGGGGACGCGCTCCGCTGCGGCAGCAGATTCCCGAGCTAACACAAATTAACAGCCTGTCCCTGTTCCCTGGGAGCAGCGCCCAGCCCCACGCAGCTGCACTCTCCCGTCAGGGAACCGTGGAGAGGGAGAAGGTCTCCCCTGAGCCTCCTTTTCTCCAGGCTGAGCCCCTTTCCCAGCTCCCTCAGCTGCTCCTGGGGCTCCAGCCCCTTCCCAGCTCCGTTCCCTGCCCTGGACGCGCTCCGGCCCCTCCAGGTCTCCCCTGAGGTGCAGCAGTCCCACTGGCTCCAGCTGGGAACGCTGGAAGGGAAAGGTGAGGATACCTGCTGGATGGGACTCTGTGCCTGGAACAATATCCTTCGCCCAAGCAACTCTGCAAAGATGCAGCCAACAGACCAGATGTCGATGGCATTGCTGTAGTGCCGGCTGCCCATCAGGATCTCCGGAGCGCGGTAATACTGAGTGACAACTTCCTGAGTCATGTGCCGGGATTCGTCTAATTCTTCCACCCTGGCCAATCCAAAATCACAAATCTAAATTGAGAAGGTAAATAAAAAAATTAAAATAACCAAAACACTTTCTGCATTTCAAATAGGCAGCCTTCTGGGAACAAGGCAGAGAATCCCCAACCAGCATTTAAATACATCAGATAATCTGCTGTAACTGCATAAGCCAGGGGACAGGGGATAGGAGGAAATTATGTCACTTTGTTCCACAGCCATCTAAACTTCCTACGATTTCATTTGAAATCACAGTACATTTTAAGTTGGCATTACAATATTTACAATCTGAAAGATTAAAAAGCTTAGCACTACAAAAAAGCCAACCTCTGGGTACAGAGGTACAAACGCGACACACTACACACACAACACGACAAACTTCATTTGCTCGTGACATGTCTCAGAATATTAACGACTCAGCTCTACTCATGTGGGCTTGGAGAACTGTTAAAAATGTCTTGAACCAGAAGGGTCAAGAAAAGAGACCAAACTTTCCCAATTAGAATTCTTAGCAAACCCCTGTAAACAACACTGAATTTCTGTGTTTGGCACAACTGTACAACACACCTCAGCCCTCCAAAATTCCACACAGGCAAGGTTAATGGCAGTGCCTTGGGCATTTGGTGTCATCTTCCCCTGAGGAGCACAGGGACACTGAGGCACCCCGAGAAGCCCCTGCCCCTGCCAGGCACGGGAGATCCCACCAAGTCAAACTCAGGAATTGTCCCTCTCTTGCTTTCAGAGACGTGGGGAAAGGCAGGGAGAAAAGGGGAAAGGGAGATGTTTGCTTCATTTCTACTTTTTAAAGAATCTGTGGGATTTTTTTCCATTTACATGGACTTTCAGGGAAAGTGTTCACATTGAATGTATTTTGTTTAAAAATTAACAACACACACACACATGAACATCTTCAATAAATGTAAGTAGCACCTTAAGGACACAGTTGCTGTTCACGAGTAGGTTCCCTGGTTTAATGTCTCGATGTAAAATGCCAGCAGAATGTAGATATTTCAGACCTGAAATATTAAAGGAAGTTAAAATAAATAGGGGTTTTTTCCTTTTAAAATAAGTTTAAGGCTGACAACATTTTCCTGGAAGGTCTGGCAACTCCTGATCAGCAAAGACTTTGCCTGTGCCTCAGTTTTCATATGAGTAACTCCCAGTCACTAGTGCACACTCAGTCACTTAATGACAGGGTAAAATTTTGGAGTATATAAAATATTAAAGGAAGTTAAATCAAGTAGTCTTTTTAAAAAAACAAACCCCCCTCCCCCCAAAAATCCAACGAACAACAAATCAAAAGCAAAACATCATCTCCCTGATTATGGCATGGACACTCTGCTAATCCCCACAGGGGAATTTTCATACACTTCTTACTGCTCTGTTTTTCAGTAACAATTTTTACCTCAAGTGGGTACAGTTACACACATTTACCCACCTGGCTCAGTCTAGGTGTCCTTTCTGTTCCTTGATCCTAAAAGCATGACTTCTCTGTCCCTGACAATGCTTTAAGGCAGCAGGGGTGCCAAGCTCTTGTAGCTACAGCAATTCATGCTTGGTATTTATTCAAATAGGAAATTAAAAGAAGTTTCTACAGGAAGCTTATTCAAGGTGAGGATGTCTTGAGAATAAACATTGAGGAAAGGAAAAAAAAATATTTCTACTACGTAATTTTCATTAAATTTAGAAGAAGAAAAATTACCTCTTAAAATCTGGTAAAGAAAAACTTTGACATGATCCGAGCTGAGTGGCTGAGGAGAGACGATAATCTTATGGAGGTCACTCTGCATCAACTCAGTGACAACATATCTTCAGTTCATTGGTTAAGGAAAAGCACAACGGGCACAGAATCCCTTCAAACATTCACTAACTCCTGCTTATTTGAGCTCTTACAGGTCAGAACTATTGAGTTAAAGACAAGAAAGCTGCTTCAGAGGTCAAATTCTTACAGGAATGAAAATAAAAAACGGCTTGTGAAAGAAAACAAATTAGTCCATTACAGTTTGCATTGAGGTAATTGTACAAATTACAGCTGAGACTGAGGGGAGGTGGCTCCCAGAGGGAACTCTGTGTGTCCAGGGGTTTCAGAAGCAATGAAACAGGGTGACAAGCTGCACACCTTCACCCAGGGGTGGAGATCACCACGCCAGTGTCCTGGATGTGGGACAAGAACAACACACACAGAAACCACCACAATAAATACTGGGGGCACCACAGGCATTAATTAAAAAACATTACTGCTTTAAAACCTTAGTTTAGCAGTCACATTTGAACCAAAAGTCTCTGCTATTATCACGTTTGTGGCTGAAGGAGGTAAAACACATTTGCCCCATGTTAACTGGTACAGCCAGGTATCGAATGCTCATTTTCTTTCATCTCTACCCAGTCAATGCTCTGCTTTCATCTGTTGCTCTACAAACCCTCTCCAGCCAAATCCCTGTTGGCCAAACAGTTCATCTGCCAGCAGAACACCACACAAAAACTCATTTTATAAATTAAATATCTCCAACTTTTTCAGGAAAAAAATATTAAAATTGCGTTCATAAAGAATTCATAAAGAAAAAACCCAACCCTGCAGCACCATAATTTGTAGTCCTCTAATTTTTCTTTTCCTTTAGCAAAGACCCTTTTAAATATTTATACCAGACTTCTAAAATTTGCGGTTTACCTTTTACCTGCAACAAATCTTTACATTCAATTTAAGGCAAAATATTTTTAAAAACCCAAAAGCATTACTCTGCACTTTATTATGATAAGATTTTTGTTTTGCTACGCCACAAATCCTCCTAAATCTCAATCCCGAGCATAATGTCTCCCAGATGTCTCAACTAGTTGCCATGCCAACTAAAGCAGCTTAAATTAAATGAGGGCCTGAAATGGCACCTGCACCACTCCAGGTCTGGGGCGCATTAAATAAAGCTCTTGACAGGGCTCAGAGGTGCCATTAACCCCAGCAGCAGCGATCTGATTATTGTCTCTGGATAATTTAATGAGGGCTCTAAAGAGGAGCGGGAGCAGCGCCCGCGGATGTTCTGCTGTGACAAACGGGCCTCTCCTCCTGCCTGGGACCCTCCGACTGCACCAGCCACTGCTGGGGACATTCAGCAGAACAAACGCCCCAAACCCGAGGGATTTCGGTGCCCTCCTCACACAGGTACCTGCGGTTTGCTTTTTGAAGCGCAGCCACCGGGCCCTGGCCGTGGGGCGGCCGCCGGCGCCGAGCACGCCGCTACCCAGCGCTACAACCGGAGAAAAATTGCTCCTGACAGCAGTAATTAGTTAAGTAGCTGTATAAAATTAGAACTACAAATGTACCAATTTGCTTCAGAGTAATTATCAAAGCAAATGCGCGGCACAAAAGAACCTGACTTGCTCTGCTGGCTGGGACCTGCTGAGTTGGTAAATTCTATAAAGTGACAGATAAATGTTAGAAAGGGATGAAGTGCCCTTGGTGATGTGGCACTCTCGTCATGGCTCGGACTGTTCTTTATTTGGTCTCTGCATCCCTCAAACCCCAATTCTGTGGCCTCAGGAGTAACCCTGGCAGTCCCTGCCCAGCTGGTTTGGGCAACGTCTCGGAAGGAAAACCCTCTCCAAGGGTGAGCACACGCTGCTGGGACCAGCAGGGCTGGCACCGACACTCACTGCCTGCAGCAACCATCTCACCTTGTTCCCCCTGCCCTCCTCCACCCCATAGGGATTTACCCCACAATCCATCACAAAACAGTTCTTTCACCTCTTTGTGAAATTTAAGGCACACTTTTGCTTTTACTGCTGTTCCAATCTTTCCCAGACCCATAACTGGCTGATACAAGTGGTGACTTTTCAGCTGCTTCTGATGTTCACTTCCATGGGCAAAGTTTTCAAAAAGCTACTACAGAAACTTTGGATAGTTCTTAAAGGACAACATCTGTGGATCTGCAGTTGCGGAATTCAGTGTTACAATCAACTGTGGAAGGTTTTGTAATTGGAAAAAAGAGCTAGCAATCATTCATTTTTGCACTAGGTGATATTGGCAAAAATATCAATACCTATAAGACTCAAAATGGCCACAAAGATTTTCAACCGAAAACCTCATCATTAATTCAAATTCTATCTCAATCTGAGTGTTTGCAAGGAATTTTCATTCTAAAACAAAAATCTCACTGGATTAAAATTCCTTTATTCATCACCGGTTTCCTAAGAAATCTTTTAATTTATCATTAAAATTTTAAGGTGGTTTTATAATTAGTTCTCTTTAAAAAATACACTCTGCAATTCCTGCTGGTACCTACGAAACACTGAATAATTGAAATGAACTCTACCAGCTCATTTACAACACATTATTCATATCATTTTAGTCATTCTTTTATTACATTTCTTTCCCCAAAAAGGGCACTACAACTCTTTGGAAAGAACAAAGGAAATCACTCAGTACCAACTCCAGCCCTTTACACTTTTATCACTGTTCCATATGTCCTACTGTAAAAATGGAACAACCCTATGATATCTTTAGGAACTCTACTGGTGGATCAACAAAAGAAGTTTTGACAGCTACACCCCCAAATATGGAACACCTTTACCTGATCTTCTTCAAATCAATCTCTAGTAAGTTCTCCTTACACTACAATAAGCAGAAACACATGCAATTAAAAATAGGTATAGACATCAAAACATTCACTAATTCATTCTTTTAAGGAATTTAAGGGTCTTAGGTGCACTTATTGTACTTATTTCAAAAGAAAGGAGAAAGAAGACTACAGAGAGCAACAGCCTTCTATCACCAACATCAGAGTCAAGGAATTAACACAAATATAAAAAAAGACAGCCCTATAGAACACTACTCAGAATGACTTAAAGTCAGTTAGCCATGAAGGAAACGAACATTTTGGTTTTATATTCAAAACTTGGCAGTAGCTAAGCTCATAAAAATAAGCTTATCCCATTTAAAAATTCTTGATTGTACAATTACACGGAAAGAGTAATCCTTAACCTAGATCTGATTTATAACTCATATGACTTGTTCTAAATGAGGGCATTGAACTAGTGCACATAACCAAAATCCAGTTTTTGAAGACTACTTACACGCTCTTCACGTGAAAGAAATATCAAAGCCAAATTTTAAATCTTTACCTAAACTCACGTGAAAAAGCCTCAGTACAGCACAGCAATATTTTCAACCAAATAACGTGTTTCTCTACCAGGAAACTGTGCTGTGCTTTGGTTAAAATCACCAGGCTGATTACACCTATTTTCTTCACCAATCAATTCAAGGTATTATATAAATAGATCAAACCATATTTCAAAAGTTCAGGTTATCTAAAAATAATGACAATTTCCCACCCATTAATTGTAAAGTGGGTCATACGAAAAAGCAGCTAAGACCTACCAGTAATGAAACCCAACCTGCCCAAGCCTAACCACAGGAGTGGCAGAGAACTTCTCTTCCCATGTGAGTCAGAGCCCTCCCAGATCAGGGATTCACTTTTCAGCATTTCAGAAAGCAGAAATTCCCTACTTCACAAATAGAAGACAGCCCAAGCCAAATTTGAAAAAGGAAAGAAACCAAACCAAAACACGACATTCTCATGTCAAGTTTTTCACTCAAATTCACTGTTAGAATGCAGTTCCCCACAGGCAGCACATATCTGTGCATTGGTGACATAGCACAAGAGTGGGACACAGCACAAGTGTGGGACACAGCTCTGGGCAATGTGTTCTTGACCAGGTTAGAGCTGACCAAGGAAAGCCACAGCCCTGCCAGTCCATAAACCTCTCTGACAAGTCAGGGTTTCAAAGCCTGGGAAGGCAGAATTCTCTGAAACCACCACAGAGTATTTTAAAGTACTAATAACTGAGAGGAAATTAATTAGTGGATGTAGTTTTCAAAACAATATTCTGGGGGAGTCCCCACGAGCAGCAGCAGGGCCTGCTGGTGAATCCCACACACCCTGCACAGACTGGCTCGTATGGAGGCAAAGCTCCAGGCTTCAGTCCTGCACCATCCCACCCCAGACATCACCTCGGAGCTCTGGATCCTACAGGTTCACTTCTTGAAATAAAACTGTCCCCAGACAGGCTCGAGGTGTTTGCAGTTCCATTTCATAGATCACACCAAACACTGGCAGTTTCTAAGCTAATGAAAAGCACACGTACCTCAATTAAGGTGTTCTATTTTTATATTTAGGATACATTTCTTCAAAATAGTCAATGTGTGGAGGCTGGAGGATGTCGAGGGCAGAGAGTACCTAGGAAACACCACACAAGGTCAAGGCCTATTCCAGACAAACGAAAACAAATCCCTTTCAAAAAGACAGTCAGACTGCACATTTCTCACATGGCTTCATTTTATTCTACCCCACAGACAGACCAATGTTCTGTCTCACTAGGTATGTAAATTTAATAACCCACCATGTCAGGTATTCTGTACATTCAATGTCTCTCTCTTTTTTAACTCAAGAAATATTTTCCAGCTGTTTGAGTACTAGTTTGAAAGCACAAATTTATCTATCCAATAAAAAGTGGTTTCTTTACAATATATATAATCATAAAGTCTTTGAAAGAAGCAATTCCAGCAAGGAAATGTAAAAGCAGAAGATATTACACTTTGCTCTGCCTTTAGTCTTTCAGAGTTTTGTGATTCACTGCTTCCACATGGGAATTGCAAACCCCAAAGTTGTTCCCATTCTGAATAAGCAGCTCAGTGGCAGAAAAAGCAAAAGGTGGAAAAGGCAGAAAAAAGCAAAATGTAGAAAAGCAGCAGCAGCAGAGAATTCACATCCTCTCACAGAGAAAGATACTCCCTGGTGCAGTCATTTGGATCCTATCCTGGGAATGTTCACGACATTTGGGTGAAGCACCCAAACTTCAGATGCATTTCAAACTTCATCGGTCAACCCAAACAGCACTGAAATGTTTTAACTTAAGCTGACTGATTTTACCTAAAGCAGGTTTGGGAGAGGACCAACAAAGGGGACAGGACCATGGAGCACAGAACAGCTCAGAGGGAACAGTGTCCAGCTGACACAGCTCTGTGCAGCCTGACATTTATCTGAAGCCTGGAATAAGACTGGGCAGACGTGTACTGATTGTCTGTTTGCAAACTCTTTGGAAGGGAAATTAGGAATATCCTTAGATCCTTGAGAGTTTCATTTTTATAGTGTTTGTAGCAGTAACATCTGAGTTTCCAGAAAATCTGTAAAATCGCTGTAAAATTAGAGATCTCTCAAAGCATTTTAGATATTCTATAACTTAAAACACAATTCTGTTACAGAGAGCTCCATTTTACATTTAGGTTTTCTCAAAGATTTCAAAATTACTTTGAATTTACTTACATTGTCATGCTTAAAAAAACACAACATCTTCAACTCCCGGAAGACCCTTTTACAAGAGACCAAATTTTGGAAGACGTTGGGCATCTTTTTGAGTGCAACTCTCTTTCCATCTCGTGGATCTGTTACTGACCTACAGAACAAAAGATTGATAACATCACATACTCCTGTTAGACAGTTTTTCTAAAGAAGAGAAGAATATGTTAAAGTTTATCGTTCTCAACTCAGTGAGTCAAAACACGGTGAAGACATTTCTAGGGGAAGAAGCATTAATGTGAGGCACTGAGCATTGTCCTGCAGAGCCTGTGTCACACGGGTGTGACCCTTCCTTGGATGGAGCACACGCCCCAGCCCAGCAGTGCCACACGCCGAGCTCATCGTGACATCAACACCTGGAGTGGATGTCAGGATAAACATCTCCTCCACCTCCCAAAAATACCTCACTAAAACACTTTCTCAGTTACCCGGATTTTATCAGGTCTGTTGCTCGCTTCTTCCTCTCCTAAGAGGGCAAAAGATGCAATAATCCCGTTCTGACAGAACACTGGCGAGTGTAAGGCTATTTATTGGTCTATCACCAAATCCCTTCACATCTGGAGAAGCAGCAGCACATGGTATCTCAGTTTCCACAAATGTAAAACGGGCGTGAGATTGGTCTTGCTCCCACACAACTTATGGAATGCAAGTATAGTAGCTCAGGAATTATAAGGTGCTTTGCACATGGCAAGTATTTTAATTTAAAATAATTGGATTCTGAAAATAGAATTTTATAATGAGAACCATAAAACTAGAGCAAGGAGATTATGGTGCCTCAATTCCCAATCCCAGTTTTTAAGGTGAGTTTCTCAAACCTCACTATAGAACAGAGTATATGCATATTTTTACTGGGATGACCAAAATAACTTCAATCTCGGTGCAGTGTCGAACCCACATAAGAATCTACACCCAGCTATGCACCCTGATAACTGCATCTGTCCTTAAAAAATCGCTGGCTTTTCTCTCTCATGTGACTACAGCAGACATGCAAGGCAGCTTCTTCTGTCTCAGGTCCATGTTTTAAATATCTAAATAAAAAATTAGACTGGCGTGCTCAGATATCTACCTCACTCCCAAGTACCACATCTGATTTCAAAACACAAACCAATCCAACCAACCCAAAGTCAGTCCCAACGCTTCGGCCAGACACCTGTTAACAGCCCTGCACGTCTGTATTTTAAACACAGAGCAAGGGGGGACTTGGGAAAGGTGGGATCACGGTGAGAAAAACAGCTGAAAAGAATCTGAAAAGGCCTTCCAAACCATGATGTATTTCCTGTTTTCTCCAGGACTTTTGCCTCTTCCCTAAAGCGGCAAGAAAGGGCAGGAGAACTGCAGAGCTCCAGCAAACGCGCTGCTCACACAGCTCCTCACACGGCATGGGGGACCTGGGGGCACCTGCAAGGCAAGGTGGTGTCCATCCCCACTTGGCACATGTGGGGCTGGCCCGTGGCTGCGGGATCCAGCAGAGACAGAGCCCAACCACACGGACACACAGCGGGGCCTGCAAGGTTTCTCATCTGCTGGCAAATTTAGGCTGTATCTATAGCAATCCGCTTCCAAATCGGAGTCCTGCCACACCAGAAAGGCACGGTTCTGGTTAGGCACAGAGGAATATCCCATCCTGTGCACGGAAACAAGCAACTCCTCGGGACATCAGAATCAGCTTTGCAATTTTAGGTGGTTTTGATCTATTACAATTTCACAAACTGCCCAGCACAGGCTCATCCATGCCCAGCACAGGCTCATCCATGCCCAGGAGCTGATGAAGCAGGATAACAAAGTCCCCCAAAGCAGCTCCCAGGGGATGCCCCTGCTCAGTGTCCAGCTCCACAACCGGCTCCTTGTCAAAGCAAACTCCACGGAAATTATTTAAATGTTCCGTACAGGGTGCTTTGACTGTATATTTGAAACAAACATCTGATTTTTACTGCAAAACATCTACTTACATAGTTCCTATCTAAGAAAATTAACTGTAAAAACTGCTAACATTTTCATTTTATTAGTCTAAAAAGCAAGCTAATAAAACTATAACCTACACTCACTTATACTCCTCAGATAGTGCCATTCCTCCACACAGAATTACCAGATGACCTCAAAAGGTGTCCTTTTAATTGAATTCTAGATTAAAATGGTCATTCCCAATTCCTAATAAAATATTAAACTAGAATAAGAGAATTCAGTTTTAGAATAGTAACCCAAAACATTTCCAGGCAAAGTCTGAAACTTGATAAATTATTTTACAAGACCAGAAGTACTCCTCTTCCACTGCCCAAACTGAGGCAAACGTTAAAATACGGAACCAGAAAGTTTGAAGTGGAGGTCACTGCAAAAAGGCACCAAAATCAGACTTTTGATGGCTTTGGAACACTCATTTTCTGCAGCTGTTCTTCTACAAAATGGTGGCTGCATAAGGCACAGAAATCAACAGTCAGCTTTCACCAAAACCAGTTCAGATTGAAACTAAATTTTGGGACATGGATGTTGACCATCTACAGCTGAGTAAGTTCATACCTGCTCTGCAGAGAGCCATGAGGCAGTTTCCAGTTGCCTTAATTAAAGATCTCATACCAATGTTAATTACACATGAACAATGTGTAATAATACAATCTGCATAACTTTTTTTTCTCCTATTGGTATTAAGCCTGAACTTTGTCTAACCCCCTTCCTAATTCATTTATCAAAATTTACATTTTACAATAAACATTATCTTAAGAGAGATTATATGTATAGGAAAGCAGTTGCTGAACACCTGAAAACCTTTTCAACCACTACCCCTAAAAATACGAATGGGTGCCCATCTTTTTCTGGCTGACTGAAGGCAGAGTCAAAAATTTTGAGCCCAGATTCCCTGATTTCCAAGATTCTCCTGCTGCTGAGCCTCACTTGAGGAAACTGCTGGCACTTTGTACCTCCAAGCACCATCAGTGTCCTGTGAATTCTCAGCCTCCTCCCATGGACGGAGGTGTTGTGCAGCTCCCTGGGGAGAGGGAGAGGTTTGATAAAACAGTTGTCTTTAATTAAATAACACAAAACTCTGATTTACGTTGATAGCCACCACAGATTTGCTGATGCTGATTTTTACTGGTTTTGGGACCCCTTTAAAAAACCAAAAAGAGCTGAATTCGTGCAGAGCTGTTGAAGTTCTCTGCTCTGCCAGGCCTGGCGTGGCTGCTCTGGTCTTCCCAACGTTTCCACACAGTAACAACTGGTTTGGATGAACAGTCTTTTCCTAGTCTCTCATAGAGGAAGGAGTTCAATGGGGTTGCTGTGGCATTTGCATTTAAGGCCAGTTTCTTTTAAATAACCCACTTTTACAAACAAGTGATGATCCCCTGCAGTACCCATCTGGAAAGCAATTCCTCTGCTCTTCCCCCCACAGCAGCAGCGATGCCAGCCTGCCCCTCACCTCCCTGCCTTGGGCTGGGAGCTCTGTACCACTCGCCAGCAATTTCACTTCAAGGGGCAGCACAAAACTAACAACCCAAGTTCTGAAGATCAGAACTGTCAAGGCCTGCGTTCCAAAGAACTGAAACAAGAAAGGAAGAAAAGAAGCAGCCTGTCTGAAAACCCGGTATTTACAGCATCCAAAAAAAAATGCTGAAAATGTTGCTTTGTGTTTGTGTACAGTACCTACTTTGATACTAGTAAAATAATTATTTATAGCAATATGCTATCAGGTCACATATCCCCGGGAGAAACTAGAAAAGCAGGAAAATCTCCTAGGAGCTAATTGAGAGAACAGCTAGAAAGGCAGCTTTACTTACTGCTGCTCTCAGAAGAACACATTTCAATTCCCTGCCCTGCTTTGTGAGGACATTCCAGCGCGGGTGAATCCCGCAGCAAAGGGCCCAGCAGGCAGGAGCCATCCATCACTCAGCACAGGCACCGCGCTGCGCTTTCAACGCACTACTGAAGCCTCAAAGGGTCCACTTATTAAGCGCCAACTGCAGCCGGGGATAAAGAGATCAGAGACCAAGATTCGAACCAAAAATAACTTAGCAAAAATTTATATATAGGTATGGGGCAAAAAATAAGTTAATAAATCTCGTATCGAGGCAGATAGTTCAGCTGTACCCGTGCCTTTAGGAATGACACCGGAACCGCGACCCCGAGCCGGCAGATCCCGCACCGAACGCTCTGAGTGGAGTCATCCCAATCCCCCATCCCTCGAGTGACAGAGGGGGAGCTGGGCCAGCACACGGCTGGGGCAAAGGGCAAGGACGTTTTGGGGAGCAGATGACAATGCCAGCAGGTGAGGGACAGCAGGAGACCAGCGCTGGGGCCAGCACGGGAATAGGACTGCATCCCCTGAACTGCAGCGGGTGCCCCGTGCAGCAGGGCCACTCTCCTGCCACCAGAAAAAACCTCTTTGTTTTGCTGATTATACATAATGCATGTATATCTTGCTATATTTAAGAACTACATAAAAAGCTTTTAAAATAGTCTGACATAAAACACATCGAGAAAAAAGATACTTTACAAAACCCGCACCTTCTATTTACATTGCAGGCTAATCACACCAGAAATAATACAATTTTAAAAAGTAATAGGACTACAGAAGAGATTAATGACTCAATCCAGACCTCTAGTTAAAATGTTTTCAAAGACAATCCTTATCTCAAAGAATCCTTGCAGGCATTCAGCCGTTTCAATTACGCATTATAAGCCTTTAGCAACTCTCTGCCATGTTGATGGCAAATTTTCAAGGTGGAGTCTACGCCAACAGTGACTTTTTCTCTCCCTGAATCCAGGTCAAGGCATACACATTGTTCTGTAGTTTCAACTGGTAGAAAAACAAGTTTGTGACTGCTCCGTGCAATTATTACACAGCAGCAAGATAATGAAAGAATGTTCTTGGGGTGGTGTGGGAAACTGCTGGTGGAGTTTGTTCTATCAGGAAACAAACCTTCCTTCACATTTAGAGAGTATCTATAAACATTCATCAGGACTTACCAGAAGGAGGGGAATTTAACAGGATTACTCTGCAAGTTTTTCTTATTATTAAGTCTTCATTAGTCAGTGAACTTTTTTCCTCAGTTGCTTGACTCTTAATCACACAGGCTTTTCCAGCAAGCCATCCTCTGAGAAATGCAAGGGACCTGGTCCCACAAGCATTTCAGCTGCTCACCCAGGTATGTTTGATATACCACTTTAAAACAACAGCAGAGCTCATACTCAAGGGTGTGTGATACCAATGTGCCACTTTTTCAGTACATGGTATTGCAATCAATCACATCTTGGCACATCTCAAAATATACCTGAGCATGGGATGATACTAAAAATCCCTTAGAAAAGTTCACAAACCCGAAAGATTCCCAAGACTGAAGTGGAAGGGCAGGGAAAGGCTGTGCACTTATCAAATCTCTTATCTGGGAAATGCTTGATTGGGTACATAAAATTTGCACGCAGGCACAGGCCATGAGACCAGTCTCTGTTCTCTGTAGAGTCCCTGCCAGGCTCTGAGCCCTACCAAAACATGACAAAAACTGATCTACGACATTTAATGGACTGTTGGGTAGCAGAGGGGAGAGGGGAGGAAAGAAAGAACCTAAGTGTGAAATCCTTAAGAAAATAAAACAACATATATATGTGGATTTAGCAACAGATTTCTTACCGAAGGAAAACGAGGAAATGCATCCACACAGGCTGAGTTTTTAAGCGAAGCAAAGCAGCTGCTTTAGCAATCTACCACTATAAAGATTCAGACACCAGGGAGACAGGACAGAGGTGATGCTCCAGGCTCTCCAGTGACCTTGCCTACTGACAGCAGCATTTCTCCCATCACAGACTGGCAGTCCCTGTCCCACACTGTTCCTGACCCGTCGGCGTTCGCCGACGCACACAGAACGCGTTTCAAAGCTCTGTGACAATTCCTAATGGAAGTTAAATTATTCAAATACTAAATGGTTTTGTCTAGCTTTAGTAGCCTGAAAGTCAGTTTTCCAGCCCAACGCTGCGAGTGTGGCGTTCCTGACCCGGGCAGTGGCCGCTGCAGCTCGGGCTGGCCCCAAACAGCTGTGCTGGCACCGTGACACGGCGAGCAGGGAACAGCCTCGAGACAAAGGCAGGACAGACAGACGCTTGTTCAGGAACAATGGCAGCCTAAGCATATGTCAGAGAGGATCTCAGTCAGTCACACTGGCTCTGCCAAGTGAATAAGGAAAGGGAGAGGTGGGATTAATCCCTTTTTGAGGGCTCTTGGGTAACACACGAACTGTTTCTCTAGAGGTGCCTCACGCCAGCAGTGAATGCAGAGAACCGGCAGAGCCTCCTCATCGATAACCAGATTCCTGACTGAGGACCCCAATTCTCTAATTTCATACGAGTCTCCTCCCTGTGTGTGCAGCCAGGGGCCGTGCTGTGTGTCACAGAGCACGCTGCACCCTGTCCTGCCGGCGGGGTGACCTGGGCTCCCCTCCAGCAGCGACGGGAGCGGGATCATCAGCAGCAAGGTTTTGTTTGGGTTGGATTTCTCACAACAAGAGAGTTTTAGCACACACACTTCATGCAATTAGTGTGGCATTATAATGGGTTTTACCCTCTGGCTGTACACACATTGTCTGAGAGATGCAAAAGCTGATACAGCCTTGTTTAAAGGAGATATCCATAAGTCATTTCAGCTATAATTTTTACAGGAAAAGCCATCCACTGATTCCTTTAGAAAAGGAGGAAAATGTTACAGCAGAGCAGTGCTCAGTCCTCTTCACTTTACTGCCATGACCAGAGCTCTCTGGAAGGCTGCTCTAAACTTACAGCACGAGGCCTGTCCCCACTGAGGAGGAATAAAACTGAAGTCAGGAGACCTGACAGTCACAGCACCACGGAGGCTGAAGGAGGAGCAGAAGTCTGGGAAGCACAGGGAATCCCAGGATGGCTCCCCATGGAGTGAGGAACAGCACTGACCAGAGGAGGATCCTGCACCCACCCACCAGCCAGAGATAAATCACATCATTTCTTGTCTTACCTGTGAGCCACCTTAAACACCTGCTTACCCCGGGGAACTCATCAGGGCCCACGGGACACAAACACTGACACGTGTGGCCACCTAGTCACACCAGCAGTTTGGGGACTTAAAAACAATTCCAAAACCTGCAGTAAATCATTGCCTACAAAGGGCCCCAGTAGCTGCACTGCAGAAGAGTTTGAAACACTGAGGCAGAGTTGTTAGCGACAGCACAATTTTTAGCACACAAGCATGGAAAAATAAGGTTTCATTGTTAAAAGACATTATCAAAAAGAACAGCTGTTATTTTTCGAGCTATTTAAGCACTGGATGTGCTGTTAATGATTTTCAGGTCACTATTGCTCTGTAGCAGCCTCCAGCTGGCAATACTTCAAAGATCCTAAAATGAAATATTAACAGTGGGTAAAAAAAAAAAAAAAAATCTTTATTTTGAGAGATATGATATGATATGAAAGCAAACTGAAAAAAGATAGCTAAGGAGATACTACTGAGCAAAACTTTGATTTCACTTGGATTTAACTTTGAGGCACAGAAGCCAAGTCAGACAGCTCCCTGTTTCACCCATCCTCGGGGATCAGCTGCTGGAATCTGAGCGCTCATTCACACAAATGATCACCTGACAAGAAGCCATGGGCAGGCTGATATGGATTGACAAAAGTTGGGTGAAGGTGTTCACAGACAAAAGTAAAAACTTCTTGCAGTTTTAGACACCTGGGACCTATAAAAATATACTCCGCCTGCTAAACATTTTCTTAATATTCAGGCAAGTAAAGTAGGTTTTGCATGCAGGAATCTCTGTGTGAACAACAGTTTGTGTGTGTTGGAAAGGCACTGAACAGAAAACAAGTTACTTAAGAAGATTACACAAAAAGACAATTTAATTAACTTACTACCAACGTGCATTCTCAGCATTTCATTAAGTTTTCTCAACGCACTCCACGGAATACTGCAAAGTAATCAAAAAAATACCCAAAGGCACTTCAAAAAACCTGTAAGTTACTCCAAATAACCAAGTCTTTCTAACACATATCCTCGAGAGCTGGTCTTTTCAGTGGCGGAGGATCTGTTCAGGGGAAGAACTGGCTGAATGCAAGCTAACAGATTTCATGCAGAACTTTCACACGAGCCTGAAGAAAACATCCAGATTTAATTTCCACTAACAGGTATTTTATGGGAAAGGGTTAAGCGACTTCAAAGGTGTGCTTCATTCCCTCCTGCTAAATGCAGACCTCTCCAGAGCTCCTTTTCCAACCATCGATGTCCTAAAAAAGCCTTTTAACGTTGGTTCTAATCACACCCTCCAGCATGTGTGCCATTATCACTTATTCTTTACAAATCAGAGCTAAAAGCAAAACTGATTACTGCAAGAAATCTGTCTCCTTGAACAAAAAGTGATTCAGAGTATCTTACTTAAAAGAAAGGAGTGAAAATTAAAGGGATACTGTTATGGTTAATATCTTTAAAAATGTTTAATTTGTCTTCCTTCATGGAAGCTTAAAATTGAAACTGCTTTCCAAATCAAATTTATTTCCCCATTTACACAAAATTTTCTGACTGTGCTTCAGACCTTTTTATTCACTCCTCAGCTGCCTATATGAACCACAGCTACAGTGAGTTATTACACTACACATGGCATTCATTCGGATGCATTTTTAATTCCGTCTTTTCAGCCAATGGCATAGCTCTGTAAGGCCTGTGATGTTCATAAATAAATAACATGCCCAATGAACACATAGAGCTCCACGTATTTTTTCTCACAATTTTTTCTCCTTTGTTTTTAAAGCATATACCACTATTACATGCACATTCCTGCCCCAATTCACTGACCTCTATTCCCATTCCCACCAGCCAACCAAGAAAAACCCAGATGAGAAACCTTCTTCTCCACGTCCAACAAGCCTCCAGGCCTTGGCACAGTTCCTGGAGTATTTCTGCACCTCCAGAGCAAAGTAGGTTAATAAGGTCTCTGGTCATATCCCCGACTGATGCCTCGCTTCCTGCAGTAACCATCGCAGCACCTCTGTTTCCCCAGCAGCTTTGCCTCGCGCCTCCCACCCTCCCAGCACCCTCTCCCCAGGACAAGGACGGAACACAACAACAGAAAATGGTGACTGGACTCCTTTTTGCCTCATCACCCAGATGAAGTCACACAGTAATCCCTGCGAAGCAGCTCGGCACCTCATCCCAATCAATGCCTCAACACTTCCCCTTCCAGGGGAAATCTGCCCTGTTTCAGCCGTTCCTTTTTTCACCACAGTCATGTTTGGCTGTTTCCTGACACGGGAGAAAATCTGAAGAGTATTCAAACCAATGTCTATGACAAATATTTGAAACTCAGTACTTCAAAGCAATTACACTCCAGTGTTCCCCGCTTCCACCAAGGGAGATACTCGTATCTGTTGGTTAGGGATTAAGCCTCAGGACGTTGATGTATTTGTATACATATACACAAATAAATATGTATATATGTACGAGGCTGAGGGTACCTTTTAATTTTATGAATTACCGCTATTTATATTCATCTCCCCAAATTCTGTAGTGATGATAAATCCATGAACATTCATCAAGGTTTTTAGCTGGAAGAGGCAAATCTTATTTACTGACATCTGGAGTTTCAACTTACTCTGCCCGTTCCTTATTCTAAGGAATTCTGTATTCTACAACAGCATAGAACACAGAATTGAAACTAAGAATCCTCCATAGTCAACACTTTCTCTTCCATTCCCTTTACCAGAAATTATTTTAGATAACAGCATTTTATTTGTCTTGCACAGGCATGGATGTCAGAAACACTGAACTCTGAAATATTACTTAAAATACACACTCAAGCCTACAAGATGCTGTAATTCCCAACCCCAACACTTCACAATGGCCAAAGCAAATACTAAGCAGGGACGTCTCAATTGCTCTGTGAGCAAACCCAAGCAAGAGCTGAGAGCCAAGGGAGCAGCACATCTGACACAAGTTCTTCCAGCGCCGCCTCCTTCCTAGGCAGCACAGCTTCTCCCAGAACGGCAACTCAGGATCACCCTCCAGGTTGGGTGACAATGGTGGTAAAAGGCCCAACAGCTGTGTCCTTGTAGCTGTACACAAGGCATCTCACATCAGCTTTTCTAAGGCTTCCTCTGCACATTTTACTCATGTAAATTATTGCAAACTGCGGCAGTTTTTTTTTCTATGTAAAGATTTCTATGTGCTCAACCCTGCCCAGTCATTCCTTCTCCAAATTACTGTAGGAACAGAAGTGACACGTCAAAACACAAGTGTGAAATAAATAAATTCATAACCTCTACAGTCCAAAAGTCTAGAAGATGTCTCAGATGGTCTATTTTTGGAACATGAAAGAAGGGCTTTATATTTTAGTACATGTTAATGAAGATTTACGAAAGACCCACAGCCTTGCAAAAAAGAAGAGGGAAAAAAGTAAAAATCAGTCTTCTATTTATTACCAGGGCGTTTAAAGACACAACAGTCTCCCATTACCATGGACCAGTGAAGTGAATGATCCTCTGTCACATACCATCAAGTCTCACGGTGCTGTAAAAATTCCACCTATCTCCTTGACAGTCTCAATTACATTGGAGCCATAACCACTCCTTTTCAAAAGACTCAAAAGGCAATTTCAGAAATCCAGGGACATTAGAGCGACACGCTAAAGCGGAGAGGTGAACAGCACCTTTGAGTGAACAGCCTGCTGAGAGTGGGACGAGACTGCTTAAAATTCTTTCGTGTCTGCAACAGCAGAACGTGTATCCAATGGATTTCTATGAGAGGTTGTTTGGTTACTACTCAAATGTCTGAAATAGTGTAAAATTTGTAAAATCTAAATTTTCAGGTAAGCCAGCCAACCCTGTTCGTGTCTTGGTGCCAGGGCCAGGTGACCTGTACCAGGTGCTGGAGGCAGCACAGCTCCAGTGATCCTCAACCTCTTCCTGCTTCCAAAACTCACCCACAAAATGTCATCTCAGAGAACTGTTTAAAATATTACAAGATCTTCAAGGAAAGTGTGTCTCTCCCTCTTCCCACCAGAAGAAAACCAGCCTGAATTGTTATAAACCAAACCCACTGACGTTCTACAAAGCAGCTGGTTTGGTTTCATAACTCCATCCACAGAAACGCCGAGGTCTGACCTGCAGGACTCCCTTCTGACCCCCTCGTTTCACAGCTGTATTTAGCTTCAAGTGATCTCCATGAACTGACACGAAAATCCTAATATATGTTTCTCCATTCTGAGTCTGTCAAAAACCTTGTGATAACAGATGGAATCACTACCATGGGTGCAATTCCAGGGGAATGAAATTAATGACTCTAAAATACTTCAAACCCAAAGTTTAAACAATAGTTCAGGATGAAATAAAATTATTACAGAAGAATTCCCTTTACTGGGTCATATGGTAAGTGACAAAATCTCCTTGGGAACAACTGTGGGAGTGATGATATATACATTTAATATTCAAATTACCAAACACCTGTCAGTTCTCAATGTTTTAGATGAGGTTTCAGATGAGTAAACAGTAGCTTAAAAATTGTAAGGTGACATGCCCAAGACAGAGATCAGAAAAAAAGCCACAAGTAGGTCAAAGCTGGTCCTGATTCTGTCAACATTCACCTACTTTTCTTCAACTGCTTCAGAAAACAATAAGCAATCCAAACCTAAAGAACATAAATGCTTTGTTTCTTCACCAGGGGCAGAAGGGAAGCGGCAGCTCGGCTTACGGGCTCGGGTGAGGATGTGAGTGCCCTGCCGGCAAAAGCACGGTGGAAGTCCTTAATCCTGACTTTTCAAGTGCAATCAATGAGCAAATATGCTCAGAAAAGCACTTTGATACCTTGAGGTATCTATAATAATTGAAAAAACAAATACAAGGCACTTTCCACTTCATAATTAAAAATTGCTTTTAGTTAAGCTCTTAGGTAGAACTCTTACTGTCTCCAATTAAATCAAGTGATCCATAGTAAACCAGAGCTTTTTAAATACAGTTTTGCCCCTCATTGCGGCTGTAGGACATTCTCTTTCAGAACAGTGGTGCACAAAGACTGGCAGGATGCAGGATCTGGGCTGGCCTTGCTTTAGTCACTGACACAGAAGGATTCCCCAGCGCACACAGACACTCCCCTCTCCACAAACAGTCTGGGTTTATTTACAAGGAGAAGATAAAATTCTTTCTCTGACATATCATAAATGGCAACTTCTAATGGCTTTTAGATTTAAACCTGAAGAGGATTCTAGCAGGTCCTCATTTCACATCCTCTCCAGTTCACGACGTGAATATTCACTGGTGAAGCAGCACTGTACAGAGCACCAGCAATGCAGGCCACTGTCCCTTTAAATTGACAGCAATTATTATGTGGGAGCTTCTGCCCCCAACAATTTGAATTTAGACATAAAAATAAAGTAGATGCTAGTCATTACTCACTGTTATTTCACTTTAAAATCTGGGTATTATTTTTATACAAGCCTTGGTTGGTGCTGTGTTTGGTAGTTGGGGTTTTTTCATTTCCATATGCTGAACTACAGGAAAACATAAAGCTCTAAACCCCACTGCTCTTTACCTGTACATCATGTTAACAACAGCAGCTCTGAGAACGCTGACTTAGAAGGCGTGTGTGCCCTTGGCAAAACTAATGGCAGATCTTAATTTTTGGGTCCATTCCCATCTGTTCTGATACATCCTCGCAATTGAAATAGGAGCTGTGACTTGAAAAATGCGAATTGATCGGGAGACTCCCCACTTTTGTTAAAAAACAGAAATAGTATCTCAATCCTTCTTGCGTTGTTTTGACTGTCTTTATCCTGCTTTTTCTTAAATGCACACGCAGAGCCAAGAGCAGGTCTGAGCTGCCCCTCTGGTGCTGGGACCCCCCTGCACACAGCCCCCGCGTGCGACCTTGGGCAGGGCTGCTCTGGGCACGTTCGTGTGAGGAGCAGCACGGCTCCCCATGACCTATTTGATCCACAGCCCTTCCGTCAGCCAGAACAATAACAAAAAGAGTTATTTTGCTTCATCATCCCACGAGCTACAAATCAACATCAAGGAGGTCTGGTCTAGAGGACTTCAAACGCATCGGGGAGAACACAGGACAGCCAGAAAGCACCGAGAGACTCGGGAAATTCTTTTCTTCATTTTACCAACAACGCTAGCCTAGGAATTGATAAAATTAAGAAAGATGGATGTTAGGCAGCCCGGATATAATAATGCCTTCTCTTCCTTGTCCCAAAAAGAAATCCCCCTTCCAAAGACGTGCTCTGAACGAGCCAAGCAGAATTCACAGAAGCGTCCAAACAGAAGTTATACTGCAAGATGAGAACAGCCTTTAAACAATGCTTTTGTCCTGTCACTGTGCAATCTCTGGGGGGAAACAGCTCTAATTGAGGCCTTTCAAATAGTCTCACATGGGCTGCCAAGGGCCTTTAAAAACGAAGGCAGGAGGAAGCCAAACAGGTCCCCAGTTAAAAGGCAGAGACACACTTGTGCTCAGAAGCCAGTGACCTGCAGCTCTGCTCCAGACAGGAGTGCCCTACATCAATCAAGGGGTTCAAAATGGACCGGGAGAGAACTTTTTCCCTATTTCCCGTAGCATACCTTAACCCATTAGGAACCAAACCAGCTAAGGCTGAACAGAATGGCTTCCAGTGAAACCAAGTCCCGTGGCCCAGAGCACGTGCCAGGCTCCCCTCCCTCAGCCACACGAGTGCCAGCACACACCTCAGCAGCTGTGCCCAGCAGGAACACTGCTCACTGCTGAAAGCTCTACTGCCTTCATGGAGTAAGTTTTGCTATTCACAGACAAATAACCTTCAATAATTACATGAATTTATAGTAGATAAAACAACAAAATGCATTACCTGCAATAGCAAACCCCATACACACTGCCAAGGGAGAAGGGAGCTGCTCTTCAGGAAAAACATCGTAACACAGATCAAAGCCTGAATAACTGTTTGGCCACCAGCTCAATGCCATCCCCAGCCTCACTGGTCCCATCAAGCAAAGGCTCTGCCCTGACACCACTTAGGTTGCAAAATTAAGGAAACCCTAAGAGCACCGCCTGGTGGTACCCGGATAATGGAGACAAACTGCCATGAACCAGGAGCAGACTGAGGATTAAAATTGGCAATAGCACCATTCCAAAAGGACAAAGAAACTGAAACACCGGTTTCTCTGGTGAGCAATTTTTTTTCTTTTTGGCAACTATTAAAATGTATTTTCATATAAAAGAAAACAGGGGAAAGAAAATCCTCCTCTAGAGTCCAAGGATTCCTACAGTTCCCAGTATATACTGCACTTTCCCACAAAATGTCCTGTAAGAGTTCTTGAACAGGATGCTCTGAAAAACCTCCTCGTTTTTCGAATTACACATAAATACCATCACACTATGTTCGAAGAAAATTAAAGAAATAAGAGAATATGCATTCTACAAAATGATTCTGCTATAACCATTCTGGTGTTATATCCAACAGCATAAAGAGCATAAAAATTCCATTCACACACAAATGCTTCCAAGCCTTTACAGAAAAACACCACATCAGGAAATTAAAGAATGATACTACCAGGACACATTGATTCTGCCTCAGCCCTCAAGATTAAAGCTCAAATTCTTACTAAGCACTTTTAAAGACTGTACATGGCCATGTTCCAGAGCTGTAGCCATGGAAGTTGTTTCATATCAAGGCTGGTATAAGTCTGCCTTCCTTTATCCATCAAGATTGCATAAGTAAAGATGATGCAGCTTTAAATACTGAAATGAAGTCCAGATTATTCTGGTAGGTTTGGTTTGTTGTTCTGGTGGGTTTGGAGCAGCATTTTGGTACCTGGCTGTCCTCCTCCCCTACAGCTTTCTGCCCTCCTGTCCCCTCTCAGGGCTGTACCCACTGGCACACACCAGCCTGAACTGCACCACGTGCTGTGCGCTCACTTCACACACCTGAGTTCACCTGAACATGACTGGCATTTTTCCACAATTACTGAAACCCCCCCAGGCAATTTGTAGCAAAATTAGGGAACTGTGAACATAGAAAACCGAGCTGACAATTTCATCGATCGAGGCTCTCAGCAGACTCACAATACAAACTTGAACCTTACAAGTATCAGCACCTCAATGATTTTAAGGCATTTGTGACCATGGGCAAGCGGGGGATTTCCCCAGGCGAGGCGAGGCTCTGTGATCCACGTGCTGGAATCACAACACTCACACGGTTTGCACCCCCAGGCTGCAGCCCATCTACGTGCCCACGGGACACACCAGGGAAGGCCGTGTGTTTCTGTAGAGAAGATGACTTTGCTCTTTCCCAGGTTCCTCCCACGGTGCACTATGGATGGAGCTCCGGTGATTTCCACAGGGAAACGTTATTTATTTTCTGCAATTTACCCCTCGTCTCCAAACACCACTGTCTTCATTTAAGCATGCTGTTGATAAGCTACACTTCATACCAAGTACCACAGACAATAGCAGAAAATAAGAAAAACGGGTAGAAGTGATGAAAAAGACAGTCAGAACACAGTGGGGGAAATAAAAAGTAAAGAAAAGATATACCTATGTTATTTTTTTTTTAAATTACTGCTACAACAACATTAGCTTTTATAACCCCTCTTAGACAGGTAATTGCAATGGTTTGTACCACCTGTAGCTACCACCCATTCACTGCCCATCCCATCCACTTTTTCCCTGTTATTGCTGGTTATGAACAAATACTATCATCAATACATAAATGCATTAACCCCAGAAGCCTCTATCCTTCTCATACATGGTGGTACTGCCTGCCATCTGCCACTTTGATTTAAGCATCTCCTACCTTACTCAGGGATCTACTTTTACAAAGCAGGGTGCAGTACTTACTCTGACTACCAATAAAGCAAAACTTGCAGCATCTACTGCGAGATTTTCTGGCGCTTAAAGCTCTTTGTGGATTTTTAACATGCCTTTTAAAAAACATCGCCAATTATATTAATGAACACCAATTCCATTTAAGCAAACTCTACACACCTTTGAGCCAGCTTTTCTCATATGAACAGCTGCACATTACCTACTCCAGACCAGAAGGCAGAACTTTCCAGAGGATTAAAGATACATGAGACCCAGATACAACCATTACAAGTCATCAAAAAACACTTCAAACATATCCCAAAGGCTTCCTCTACTTTACCTGCCCAAAGCTATTCTTTCTAGCCCATTGTTCCCCGAGAAATGAAGCAGCCCAGGCACAGCCAGCAGCCTCCCCCCAGACCCCGTTCTGGCCTTTATCTGCTGCTCTGGGGGATCCCACACGTTGGGCTGCACCCTCACACCTTCACCCCTCAGAACACCAATAGCTTCTGGTTTGGATCAGGGGAATTCGACAACTTAAATACCCTCTTAAAAAGAGATGAAAGAGTCGGGGGAAGAGAGGAAAAGAACATCTGAAATATGTCTTCTGGAAAATCAATATTAGACTGCAGATCCAGTCACAAGCTGTAACATTTGCAGAACTCAGAGGAAAGAAGAAAAAACACTGAATGCTACCAGGATCTAACTGGATTATCAGCATCCAGTCCTGTGTGAATACAAACAACATCAAGGTCTGCAGGTGCTGCAAAGCCACTTGCATTTCAAGTGACCTGTGAAACGCTGACCTTGGCATAATTTACAGTGGACTAATTTATCCCAAATGGTCCTCCCCCAACTTTGAGGAAAAAAAAAAAGTTATTCACATTCCTTCTTTCTTGCATCATCTTACAAGACAATAATGAACAATCTCGTATATTACTTGGATAGAATTTCACCTAATCCCAACGTCTAATTTCAATGCAAAGAGTTATTATATCCATTTCATTTAATTCACTTCATTTGGGAAACAGTCATTTAAATGTTAACAGATTTTTTCTTTTCAGGAAATTTGAAAAAAAAACCCCCCAACCGCTCAAACACATAAAGCTTTGCAAAATTTCCCATATAGAAAAACCTGAATAAGGTCATTGTTCTACGACATTTCTTCACAAATAGGGTCAGAATCCAATTTAGATAAAGCGATCCTATAAAAAAAACTGACACAGGGATCCAAGATCATCACCTGCAGCTCCCTCCATCGCGATGGTGAATGTGAAAGCCAATCCCCACTCTGCTCCGTGCCCATCGCCAGTGCTGCCTCCCTTGCCTTAGGCATCCTCACGGCTCCCTCCAATAACTGGATGAAAACGACTCGGCCTCTTTCTTATGAAATCATTGTCTATCTGCATCAGGCGCCCCAGACAACAGCAAAACTCACTCAAGTAGAACACAAAGAGCGGAAAACTGTCGTGGTTTGAGCCTGGCCCCACAGAGCTGCACCACGGCAACCTGGGGAGACAAACCCCTGCTCCCAACACCCCCGTCTCCTCCTGCCCCCTGCTCTGCGCTGGGCACCACCCCGCAGGGTCTGGAACACCCCTTGGGCTCCAGGGATGGAGCCCCTCGTGGGGCACCCCTTGTGCACCCCCAGCCCTCTCACTGTGAGGAGCAGGACAGCATCAGCTCTGCTCAGCAGTAACAAAAAAGTCACTTTAGACTAACACAAAATGTCACATTAAACAGTTTAAAGCGAACAATTGTCAACCTAAAATGTTAATTAACAGGGAATATTTCCTGATGGTCAAGTGCTGTCTTCTGCTAACAGGTGAGGTTTGAGGGACTGGAAAAAGATGATATGGACAGCTTTAACTTCAGGAAAAACCTCTCCCACCAAAAGTCTTAACGGATTTCATAAAAGAAATGTCCATAATTCAGCTTTTGCTAAACTTTTCCTGCTTACCAGCCTAGGCATCATTAATAGTATTAACTATGCGAAACAGCATTGTGGTTTTCAGCAATATCAGGCAGCAGAAGGAGAACTTCTCCTGCCACTTTTCAGACTTTGCTGAACCCAGAACACCTTTTTCTCCTTAATATACATTCTAGCAATTTTGTCCCAAACTCATTATCCCCACTGCATCCTTGCTCAGCAGGACACATTCCTTTAAAGGAACGGGAGATTATCGGTTTATCCTGGAAACGTCTTTCCTGCTGCTGTGCTTAGTATCAGTGCTGGGATAAAACCCTCTTAAAATAGTTCCAGGGTCCAGGCAACAATCCATTGTATGCAATATTCTTTCAGGTTTTATGGAGCAATGACTTTGGTGTTTTCAGGCTCTTGCAGGCCAGGAATGAACAGCAGATTTAGGCTAAATTATTTCTGCCCTTAAAGTTACGGCAGCCTGAACATGATGTCCTGTCACAACACCAGCAGCCAAACTGTTTGGTACGTTGTACTGTCATGTGACCTCCTGAATAAAAAGGATTAGAAGCAAGTACATTAACCCCCCCCAGACACGCAATTTCAAATGGGGTAAATCGGGAATTAAAAAAAAAAAAATTAATTCAAATACTTTTTTCTGTTGTCACTTGTAACAGCTTTTCCACAGAGATGCCTTCTAACATGGATTTGACATGATTAAGACAGATTGCTTGGTTCCACAATCTTTGATGAACAACGGTAACTTTTCAAAATTAAGAGACGCACATAAGACAAAGAGAATTCCCCCACACCTTACATTCCCATCCCACTGGAGCAGATACATCCCAGCCAACGGGATGTTTCCACAACATTTCAGCAGCAGTGTTACCACCTCGAACCAGCAACAACAGTCATTATCCCCTGTCTCCCTCCCACAGCTGCAGAGCCTCCTCACCGGTCCAGGAATCCTGCACGGAAACAGCACAAGCACCTCTTGCAGAGGGACTGAGGCTTCACCCCTCACTCCAAACCCAGCAGCCTTGGCAGGTTCAAGCGATACATTTTTTTATTATCATTATTATTATTTTTTTAGGAATCCCACCAGATGGCAGCAGCATGTCTCCCCAGCAAAACTGGGAGCACTTCTCCAAAGGACAGCTCCTTATTCTTGGAACAGACACAAGACTTCCAAAACTCAGCCCTACTCGGTCTGAACCACAGGGCACAGACAGATCTTGCCGCTGACACTAAAATCTGGATTTTTTCAGCACTTTAGGAACATGAAAGCAGGGAACACTCCAAGAGCAAATCGCTCTGGTTTTGGCAAATGAGGAACGTGACTGGGTTTGTGGCCATTCACCAAATCAGAGCGTGGGGAAGCAGACCTGCAGGACCTGGGGGAGGGTCCCTGCTTCAGCAGCACCCTCCCCATCCCAGTTCAGCAGGCAGAGCGGATGCTGTGCCAGGGACAGCTGATTTCCACAGAGATGGTGCCCAGCTGAGCAAGGACAGGGCCTGCGTGCACAGACACCAGCGGCAGCAGCACCCGCCCGCAGGAGTTAATAATGAAAGTGCTGAAGCACGAG
Source organism: Mohoua ochrocephala (assembly GCA_013398855.1). NCBI lineage: Eukaryota > Metazoa > Chordata > Aves > Passeriformes > Acanthizidae > Mohoua > Mohoua ochrocephala. The sequence goes on along the minus strand of VZTA01025101.1, from coordinate 2,654 downwards.
GCTTTGGCTCTTCACGAGTGAAAAACTCCAGGAGCACATTAGCTACCCTGAAACATCATCGAGCACCAGACAAATGAACTAATGACAAATGCTAATTCAACTGCCAAGAGAAAATCTCTCTCGGTGAGGTAACGGGAAGTGCAACACCACACACTGATCGCTCGTCTGATGCGCTGAACCAAGCTGCAGGTCAGCTGTACCTTCCAAACAAAGCAGTGACATATCAGAGGAGGAGATGAAAGACTTCTGCAAATACTCCAGCAGTCTATGCAATAACATCCATTTCCCTCAGAAGCAGTGATAAAAAACTTTTCGGTTATCTATTAGTGCAAATAATGCTCAGACAAGATACTGAGAAACAACAGAATCCTCCTTCCAAAGTCACTCAGGCTTCGTGAATTCTGTGTCATGCTCGAACCCAAGTGTGCATTGCTCATGTCCGAGTCACCTCAAACTAAAAATACCCAAGTCAGTGTTTATGCATCTATCTCACATGGCTAAAATTCAATTACATGGGCATTCTTCCACATTTTGAACGAAACTAAAATGCAGTTTAATGACTGCTTACAGGCTCCTAAGCCCAGCCTGCACTCACCGGCAGAAGTTAACGTGAAATGCCAAAAGCCGAGCGGTGACCACGGAATTCAAACACACGTGAGCAAAGAGGAACTCGCTCCCACCAATGACATCCTCAGCCAGCGCGGCCCCAGCTCCGCCGGAGGGATCCCAGCTCCCAGCTTCTGCTTTTAGCTAACACCCTCCCCCTTTGTTGTTTTCTCTTTCCCAAGCTGTTGTTACCTCGAAGCAAAGCTGTAGCTGCAGCTCTGCGGGCACGGGCCCCCAGGGGCAGGTCCTGCCGGGCGGCCGCAGGTGCGTGGCCGAGGGCTCGGGATGGGCAGATGCTTTTGGCCCTGCCTTTCCTACCTGGAGTCGGTCCGACCCTTCCCTCTGCACTTCCTTTCTCCCCTCAGCACTCTTAATGATATTATATTTAAATATGCAAGCGTGACCTTTCGTTCTACTGAATACTGTGGGAGCAGATCTCTCTCTGCACCTTGCTTTCTGGCGAATAGAACTGGGAAAATGAAGACCTGGGAAACGCACGGGCAAACGAAACACCGGCAAAAAGGGCTGATCTTACATAACAACACAAATTCAAGCAGAGACTGTAACAAATTAAGTTATAAAAACTCCATACTTTAAAAAATATGCAAACCGATGGAAATACCTTTAGATAATTTTTCACAGCAGATTCCTTGTCAGTTTTTCATTCTTTTACACCCACTTTTTAATGCTGTACCACAGCCAGAGAGCAGAGCAAGCGCCGACTGCGCAACAGCTCCCCTCCGACTGGGAGAACTCGGCATTTAAATTAACTCCCCAGCTCTGAGGGAAGGAAGGCACACGAGAGCAACCACAACACTGACCTGCACCTCGTTCCTGCAGCTCCCTCGGCCTTCTCAGAAAGCACCATTTTGGTACCAGCCCTGGGCTGGTAACGCATGGCCAACCTTAAGGGCTGGGCTGCAGGGAGAAGGGGCTTTGCTCTCCTGAGGCCTGCCCTGCTGAGACCTCTGCCTCCGTACCCTGGCACAGACCGTGACCCAGTCACTCCTCTCGGCGAAGCTGCAGCTCGGCCGGCGCCCAAAGCAGAACTCCTGGGGCACCCCGGAGGCTCGGCTGGGAGCGCTGCAGAGGGCCGAGACGCCACGCACAGCTGCACGCTGCAAACTTTGCATTTGTGCTGCAGGAAGTGCACTGCAACACGCCTGCTCTCCACAACACCCCCTGCCAGCCTTCGAGCTTCCCAGGCACGGCTCAGAATAGGGCACGTTGACAAAGAGCTATACACAAATATATATATATGTGTGTGTATAGATACTGCTGCCAGTTTTGTGTCAGTGCTCCTGAAAGGCAGTAATTACATCCATGGCCCTGAGGTAGTCACAAAATGCATTAGAAGAGATTCCACTCCGCTGACAGACTCCTCTGAAATGCGGCTGGGGGATAAAAGGGCCGGAGGCAGCGCTACAGTGAGGCAGGAAATCCCATTTCCATTTTTGAGAGGGGAGCAAAGTTCAGCTGTGCTGTTTTAGGTAGCACACAGCACCACCGCGGGTCAAACCGCCGCGAGACAAAGATCTTGACAGGTGACTGCACAAGGAAGACATTTTCATACGCTTTCCATTTCTGACTCTTAAGCCAGGTCAAAATGAATATTCCAATGCTCATTTGTTAACCTGAAATTTTAGGAAGCGAGGCTTAGCTGCACGGATGCACGCTCTAATTAAAGGTACAGAAAGGGCATAAACAAGCTGCATTGTCTCAGAAGAGAACGGCGGGGTAGGCTCTTAGTCAGAGGTGGCTCCTCACCACTGGGAACCTCGTTCTGCCAACGCAAACAAGCGAAGCAACTTTCTAAGAACAGAGAAGAACCAGCACAAAAACTCGTAGTGAGCAGCTCTCTTGTATTCTGATTCAAATGACAAAAACAAGGATGAGTTATGATCAGGTAAAGAATGACAAGGAGAAAATTGGTTCACTTTTGTCTCTACTCACCAGACAACACCAAAGGCTCCGTATCCGATGGGTCTGTCCGGCTCAATGTCCAGTTGCTGCTGTGGATGTTGTGAGTGCTGATGATGGTGCGCTTT
>VZTA01025100.1:0-13197 GCA_013398855.1 Mohoua ochrocephala | reverse complement strand
GGGAGGGGAAAGGGGATATCCCGAATTGAAAATAACATCCAGAATCTCAGGGAAACGAGAACAATTTCTAATTGCAAAGGCTGCTAAATTTGTCAGCAAATCAGCGTTTTGAACCCCCAGTTTCCTCCACTGCTGGGAGATCCCTCCACTCTGTGTCCTCTGTGTGCCACGGGAAGGTTCAGGTGTCACAGATCTGCACGCATGAAGTGTGGCTGAGAAACCACCTCACAAAGAAAGATGTGGTTCAGAAATACTGTTCAGAAACCCTAACAAAGCATGTACATGATGACATTTCCATTTAAATGAGCAGAGGGAACAAGGAACAATTAAATATGAAGTCATAAACAGTTCCGATGCAGTGAAACAGGTTTTCATTGTAATCTCACTACTTTTGGCACAGTAATTGCATATTAAAGCAAGATAAAAATTCTGAATTTAAACCAAGTTTATTTTATAAAATTGACTTCACTCAGTTAAAATATGCAGTTCTTACGGAATGATGCTGAAGGTGGAAGATGTGCTTATAATTTGTTAACTTTCTCTTTATTTTAGTGGCTGAAATTCTTTTTAAATAAGCTTCTTCTAATGACTATCAGTTTATTTGCAATTTCCTGTCTCAAACTGCGGTTTTATCTGCATTTGAATTAGCTAAAAGGAGAACAGGCAAGTAGTGGGTGACTCAAGGTCAGACAGAATCCTGGGGGGGGCTTCAGGAGCTGTGTTTTTCAGTCTGAATTTGCCTATTGGAACAGCCTTTCCCCCCATGAATGAGAGACGAGAAGACAAAATGCAAGTACATCAAGAAAAAGTTTGAATCTCCATTTCTTCTTCTTTTTTCCTTATTAAAATGGAAATTAAAAATTAGCCGAACATTGCCGATTTGCACTTTTTTAGGAGTTTTGCTGTTTGAAAGACCCTGCTCTCTGCTCAGAAGAGGCAAAGAGCTCTGTCCTGAACTGACTCAGGTGCCTCCCTCGACACTGCTGGTAAATGATGCAGCACAGCAGGACTTTGCTCATGAAGCACGATGTGCTCAGGGCTTTTCATCTGTTGGACTTCAGTAATTATACAGCCTGGGTAAGCTCATCTTTCCTGCAGTTCTTCAGATCATCATATTTACAGAGAAATTCACCAGGATTTTTCCAACTCTCAGACCCAAGGACAAAAATGATCCCTTTTCTGTAGCTTTACAAACTGTAATTTTTTCAAACTGCCTGATGTCCAGGGCAGACAAGTCCCAGCCGTGCTCCTAAGACACACCTGGCCCACACGTGGTGGTTCACACCACAAGGAGACAGTGAAGCTCCAGTGATTGACACCGATGGCCTGGTCTGACTCAATCACCCTTACCCTTTATCAAAAATTCAGATGAAGAATTCAGAAGCTCTGAAAGATTAACACTGAAGCGCAGTAGGTCATGGATTCAAAGAGTTCTGGGTTTATGTATTTTTTAAGCTTGAGAGTTAGAAAGGCAAAGGGGTGAAAGTTTGCTGAGGCAAAACTAGAAGAGTCAGAGGTCTGCAGGCTAATTTTGCAGGCCACATTGTGTAAGTCAAACCATATCTCTTCTTTTTCGGCTTTAAAATCTACATAAATGACTGGGTTACTGAAAACAAAATCAATTTTTGAAACAAAGATTCATGGATTCTGCTAAGTTAATTAAAAAACATTTGTCCCTTACAATAACTGCAGCATGTTACATTTTTTCAGCGTCATCCATATTTGTTTTGCCTTAGCTCTAGAAATATGAGTTAATTAAAATGCCTGGGGTGTTTAATATACTGCAGTGGGCTGGATCCAGACCTATGAGTTTAATCAAAGGTCTCTCTCCATCAGAAAAGATAAAGAGCTTTATTGGATACGTGAGGCCTTATGGTTGTTTGGGTTTTTTTAAAGCCCTATTGTGGGATGTGACAATAGAGAATAAATGAGATTCTGCACACTGAAAGATCTTGTGAGGAAACACCACACAGGCGCTTGTCACTGACCCTTAGAGGGGTTCACATCACTTTGTTTGTCAGTGCAGTGACCTTGGGCATGGCCAAGTGAAACCATTTTCCTGTCCCTGCTGTTTCAGTCACATGGCTGTGTCGTGCTAAGGGCACACAGAAGTGTGATAAACTCTTATTCTTAGTAATTTACAGCTGAGATGAGCAAGAAGGACAAGAGTGACAGGGAAACAGAGGTTGAAAGACCGCCCAATGCAACTCCATGCCTGAGCTGGAAATCATCCTGAGCTGGAAATACATCTTCAGTGTAGTACCTTAATGCAGTCAGAAAGAAACCTGAATGTGTCTCAGGATTGCTGGAAAGCTAAAAAGTAAAGTGGTCTGATGGACTGATGGCTGGAAAATCCAGTGAGGGTTATTCATTACAAAGATATCACCTTTGGCACTGTGTCTTTGCACTAATTTGTGTAAAGTGGGTGGTTGGGGGAGACAAAACAATGTCCCACCTTGTGCTTGTGCCCTTCCCTGGGCATGTGCCATTGGCTGTTGTTGGACACTGTCCCTGGACTCCACGGGTGAGAGTGCCTGGAGGTCATCCGTACCCTGCAGGGCACAGACTCAGAGAACAATTCAGGTCAGAAGGGAGATCTGGAATTGGGTGCTTCAGCCCCATCAGGGTCATCTTCCAAGTTAGATTCAGCTTTTAAATCAGATCTGGATGCTCAGGATCACACCATTCGCATTTTGAACCCCTCCAAGGATGGGGATATCACTGTGTCTCTTGACCCTGGTGCAGGAGGTTGGACACTCTCATTGTGAAAATCTCTTCTCCTGTTCTCTGCTCAGACATTCTCCTGCTGTTGCATCTTTTATGTAGAAGCTTTGGAGTCTGGGGTTTTGCTTTTGTTTTCATTGTTTTTTATTTTGGGGTTTTGGTTGGTTGGTTGGGATTTTTGTGGTTGGGTTTTTTTGGTTTTTTTTTTTTTTTTTATTTTTATTTTCCTGTGTGAAACTTCAAATCAAAAGAAACAAGTAAGCAAAAGTTTAAAAAGAAACAGGTGTAAACACCTATTTTGAGTACCCTGCCCTTTCTCACCAGGAACTAGGTGATAAAACCCTTCTGCAGATACAAAATCATTGTATCAAGCTTAGATCATTAATTCCACTTTATAGGGGATGAAATTGTTTTATTCCGTTTCAATACCTCTTTTACAGCCTCTGAAACGCTTTGTAAAAGAAGCATAAAGCTGAATCTCACCTATTAGTTATCTTTTCCCATACGAAGGAATCTTTCCTCTCTTTCTGCATACGTTAAAAGGTTTTGTTTCTTCAGAGTACCTTCAGCACTGGGCATCCCTTAAGAGCCAAGAGAACTTTTTAACAAGGTGCTTCTTGTTAAAAGGAAGGCAGCACTTGGTGCATTTGCTGGGCAGCAAACCAGTTCCAAAGCAGCATGGATTTTTATCTTTCCCCCTGGGACACGCTCCTGTACGAGTTGACACCACTGGGAGGGAGTTGCTGGTTTTCCTAAGGAGAAAATAAACCATCCTTGTATGAACACATCTAACTTGGTGTTCTTTCTTTGGCGGGACACCTGCGTGTGCCACCTGCAAGGGGGGAGGATGCTCCAGGAGAGGGAGGAGCTTCTGTTCATCTACCCCATCTTTGTCGCTGTTTTTGTGCCTCATGATGAGCAAATCTCACACTGGGCAAGTCTCACAACACTTCCTGTACCTGAGTGCCCAGGGAACGCCAAGGTCACAGGTCGGATCTGTTTTCACCTCAGTGTTCATGGTTTCTTAGCTGCTTTTTGCCCATACGAATGAGATTGCCGAGTAAGAACAGAGGGGAAATATGAACTAACACAGCATTCCTTGTCCTACAGATAGAAAACACCTGGAAGAGAAGGCCAATAAACTTTTTCCTTACTCCTAGCTATAGGTAAGGAATAAACCTTGGAGTATCCAGCTGCCACTGGTTTCACTTCTGCCATGTGCTGTATGAATTTCGCACCAAAAACTAATTTCACTAAATTTTTAGCATGTAGAAATATGAAGACAGAAAAAGAGGGCAAAGACCAGGGGTGGTGGTGAATCCCAGACATTCAGTAACAGTCTGCAGTGCAAAGTCACAAAAGAAGCTACAACTTTCTGCTCTTACTCATCATTTTTTCATCTCTAAAGCAGAGCCTTCAACACGTGCATTTGAAAAGCTCTGCCACATGGCGCAAGCCGGATTTTCCTCTAGGAGTGAAAACAAACCTCGCAGGATGCACATGAGCTACAACTTTTGAGCTGCTGCTGCTACTGGAAAATGTTTTGACACTACAGAGCTGAATTTGTAAGGCACAGACCGAGTCTTTGCCACGGGCTGGTGATACACGCAGCCAAAGGAGAGTCAGAGCAGCGCGGAGCTATCCACAGGCATATCCACATTTAAAAATATTCCCTGCTGGTTTGAATTGCTTCTTTCCTAAAGTCTCCATGCTATGATACCACACTATCTTGAATGACATCCACAGAGGAGCATCCTAAAGCAGCTAAATTTCATTTCACTGCACTGACTGTCTGTTTTAAATATTTAGTTGATTAACAGCCAACATAATTTGATGAGGTTGTGATTTGAACCATCTCCTTAAAGACAATGGAACAAATGTATTTGAATAATTGTCTCAGTCAGCCATAGAAAATCAAGAACAGCTGCGAGAATAAAATAATTTTCCTTTGCTTCCTTTTTTCAATTCTCTGAGAAATGGTAGATGTGGTACCTTCACAGGATTTCTTTACTCCTGCTCAAATGAAGCCATAGATTTTTTTTTTCTTAATTTTCTTTTTTTTTTTTTTTAATGAAGCATGGGAATTTGTTTTCTGCCTTCATTCAACACGTTTTGGGGAAAGTTTATCAGACTTGCAAACATCTGTTCTTTATTTACTCTGAAAGCCAGTTTGTGTTCCCAGTAAGAGAAAACTTTGTGCTTGTTGCAACCAGAAATTACAAACAATTGTTTTTTGTAACACCTTTCACTTTCTTTTGAATGAAGATTGAATTCCCTGGGCCAATTCAATGGCAAACACTCTCCTCCAGAGCTTTAATTCTGTGTTTTCCTGACTAAAATTGCTTCAACAATCCCCAGGTCATCTCTGTGGAGGGACCAGACCAGGTGGCTGCAGGGCGAGGGGAGGTGACAGACCTGGAGGGGAATTCTCCCTCCTACTCCAGTGAGTCTCCTGCCAGAAATCACCAGGCTCCCTGTTCAAAGGCCGGAATGCCACCTTCCACTCTGAAAATGTCTCTTTCATCACATTTCTACTGGAATAAAAGGACACTTTAATAGAAATAGCAAGTGCAGTGTTGGTTTAGTAATGATAACATGGGTGAACTGCACCACAGAATAATTGCTTAGTCAAGTCCTAATACTCAGGGCATTTATTGGCACACTGAAGTAATCTCAGGGGATCTCTTCTCAGGCACCAGAAAATCATTTTTATGAGCAAAATCACACCTTACAAGTGTAAATGAGATGTAGCTAATGCTGCCAGTTTCTATTTTCCTATTCTGTTGAGAACTGAGCACATAAAATCACGTTGCCAAATGGTTTATGGTACTCCAGGCGCAGTTGTAGTGGTCAGGAAGAAAACCCTGGCATGCAAGAAAGGTAGAGAGTGAACTACTGGGCCTTCTGTTTATTGGCTAAAAGCATTTGTTTCAGGAATTAAAATATGCAAATATATTGATTGTAGTCCATATATTGCCCTTTTTTTTTTTTTAATGGAAAAGAGAAAATAGGGGCTGAAGAGAAGAGCTGAGTGACCAAGTTTCTCTTGTTTAGAATTGTTACCCTTAAGAAAAATTGGAGGTCTTCTATCCACCAAAAAAAAAAAAGTATCTCTCAAAAAGAAGTGAGATGAAAGACTGCAAAACCTAGCTCAAATTATTGGCAATTATCATGGCACTTGAAAGTCGTAGCTTTATTTTATAAATTTGTTTATGATTGTTATCAAGAAATAAAAACCAAGAGACAAAGAGCTAAGGAATGCAGGAGGATGAGAGTGTAATTGGGTTGTCCTGACTTTCAGTTTCTCAAGTGACTCATATGGCTGTAGCTAAATAAAGAATGCACTGTTTTTAAAGCAAGGAAGGCCCTTTATCTTTCTTACAGTACAGGAACATTACACAACACTTTCAGGTGGACAAAATAATCCATACGAGCTACGAGGACACGACTTTGACAGTAAAATGCGATGTAGGTGCAGAAAAACGCAAGTTTCCACTGCATGATTTTTGGGTTCCCTTCCCTGAGAATGCTCAGGCTTGTTTCTCAAGTTCATAAATATGAGTTTAAGGTCCATTAAATGTCTAATGATTCTTCTGGGTTGCACCATGACACTAGCAGGCATCTTGAGGCACATTCTGCCTTCCGGCTGCCCAGGCAGGTGATTTTTTTCTCTCTTAGCCAAGGGCATTGCAGCACTTCCAGCCTTGACATTTTACCCTTTCCAGAGTTGTTCACCTTAGTAAACACAGAAATGCAGGAAATGCTTCCAAAAGTTTGCATTTTGTTTTTTACTGTGGTTTATGCTTTACTTATTAAAACAAACACTGCATCCAGATGAGAAAAAAATATAACACCCAGGCTAAGAATGTGAAATTTACTTACTGATTATGGGAGGCCTTTATGGGAAATTCATTTGAGAATGCCAAAATCATCACTGAGATGTAAAGATTCATTGCAATTGTTATTGGTCATTTAAAGTGGTCTTGAATTCAAGTATTTATACTCAAAGAAAGCCAGAGATCAGATGATAAGAAAGCAGTCTGAAGGAAAGGTGTGAAAGCAATGCAGTGGAGGAAACACAGAAAAATGCCTTCAGCAGGAAATGCAAGAATCAGGGTGGCAGTGAAAGATGAGTGCAATGGAAGATAATCTGGGTTTGCGCAGTTTTGGAAATATAACAACTTAGTTGCATTTTTTTGCTGTCGTATTTATTTATTGATGCTGCAGCAATCTGTTCAAGCTGGTAAGAGCTGAGGACGCTCAGGACTGGCAGGAGACATTCATCAAGTGGTGGAGGACGCTGCCTGGAGAGGGTTTTCTCTGACAAAGAGGTTTTCCTACTGTTCCCAGCCATAAATCTTCACTCTGGGGAAAGAGGCTGGATCTCACTACATCTGGCAGATGATTTGCCACAACTTTTTCACAGCTGCTCTGATTTTGAGCTGTCCTGCCTCAAATTGGAGCTTTTGAAGTCTCCTTGGGGGGCTGTGCTTTTGCTGCCGTGACACACCGGGTTCGTTCATGCCACTTGTCCCTTTCACAAGCCAGGGGGTAACAGGGGTGACTGACTCCGTGCAGGATCAGAGGGAATGGCATTCCATCACCAGGATCAGAGCTGGCGCTGTGACAGGGGGGCTTCCATCCCTGTAACAGAGATTCAGACACACCAGGCGCAGCAAAAAGGATTAAAGTCTTGGGAATTCCTCACCTGAACTAACCTGAGTTTTTAAGACTCAGCCTTAGAACTCAGTGGCCAAGCTTTCCAAAGGTGGGGAATGTGTTTTACCATAAAGAAGAAATTACTTCCGCTGTTTATTTTCATAGGATTTCATTTCCATTTCAAAAGCTCTTCATCAATAGATATTTTCATTGTGCATTTGCTGAGGCTTAGAGGGCAAAAGAGAGATACTAGAATTAAGAAACTTGTTGTTGTTGTTGTTGTTGTTGTTGGCATTGAAGACAACTTACTTTGACAGTAAGTATTCTTACAATTAATTGTAGATTAAGATCCCTTCACTTAGAGGCGTGAATATTTAAGCAGTTTTTCATTCTATAATATCTGTCATCTGAACTGTAAATCCTTTCACTTAACTAACACTGCTTTTATTAACATTCAAGTTATGAATGCATAAAGGGAAAAAACTGCCTGAGAATAATTTTCTCCCTGCTTTGCCCTGACTTCTTAGTTTTCAGTCTGGGAAGAAAATTAAAATATACCAAAATACTGCCTCCTGTATGCTCTTGAATAAAAGTGTGCTGGTTATTTCACACCAGAGTACAAACACCTTGTCTGTTTCAGTGACTGTATTCTACTAGAATCTTGTCTGCATGCAATACATGTTCAGAGCCACAGAAATCACTGAAAATGTTTGTTTCAGGATCACTTTATAAAATGAGCTCTCTGGAGCAGTATTTCAGTTCAAATTAGGTTGTGTCAGATAGGACAGACTTTTAAACTTCACTTTTTTTCCCAGAATATTTCTTTTGCACTAATGAAGACTCAGATTATTCTCACAATTCAGAAATGCCGAAAAATTAGTGGATACCTGCGGGTAGAACTGTTTGAGCCTGTAGGGTTTGAGTTGCTTCCAGAGCAGGAGGGAGCCGTTACCAAGATCTCTTTCCAAGTGAATTTCCTGTGGCTCCTGTTGGCAGCTGTTCACTGCTGATCACGTGCTCGTTGGAATTAATGCAGATAATCCTTCCCCTGCACAGTGCTTGGAGTTGGGCTCTGCTCTGTGGCAGAGGAACTGAAACAAGGCTTTTTTCTGCCAAATCCCCTTTGTGAGCTTTCCCTGGAACTTCTGTCACACGTGTGTGTGTGTGTGTGTGTGTGTGTGTGTGAAAGCAGCAGGAGAAACGTGTTTTTCTAATGTGTGAGAGCTGTGGTTGAGTCAGGACTGGGCCAAAGTGGTTTGACCGCTCAGTTTTCTTGGGTTAGAGATAATTAGAGAAGCTGGAGAAGGTCTGGTAGCCGTAGGAGGGGTGAGAACGGTGCAGAGATGCACTGTGCGTGCAGAACTGGGGCCATGCTGGAGACCCTGCACCTGCTTTGTCATTTGAAAGGGAAAATTCAATGCCACAAAAGTTACAGCTCTGTCAGGACTGTTGGTGTCACAGAGCACGTGGTACTTCTCGACACAGTGTCCCTGTTGGCCTGCAGTCACGGGGACGTCTCAAAAACTTCTCTTGGGTTTGGATTGTTTTTCCATGCCTGCTAACCAACGATATTCCTTTTTCACACCGTGCTGTAGCCCCACAGCCTCTCAAGGGGTCTCTTGCTGAGCTAATTGTAAGAAACAGCTTACAAATGTGAGCTAGAAAAGTCACGGCTTTTAACTCTTGTCGTTCTGTTCATTTAGTTTATGACTTCTTCCAGTTGGTTTTCAAGCATTTGTAGATTCATATTCAGTGGTTTCAATAAAATAGAGTGACTCTGTGACAGCTCACATTGTGAATGATGAGTAAATGAAGTTATGACCTCGCTAAATTCAGAGATGTGGCAAAACACTTCTACACAGTCGATGATGCGACTGCAGGCAGTGCTAATTGCTATTTTATGTAACAATGCGATTAAAGGGGGTTGAGAACAATGGGAAATGGGGTGATGACTTGCTTACGAGGTTGGATACAAGGACTGTAGCATAAAGAACCAGAGTGAAAAAGGCTGAACTCTGTTATAAGAACAGATTTTATATTGTTACACAGAATAAATCAGACTCTAGCTGTGTGACCAGTGCAAGCCAGTGTGGTCTTGCCGTAACCAATGGTGGCAGATGGGAACATATATTATGTAAGATTTACAAATGAAGACTTTCTGGCTTGTCTCCGTCCTCACAAGATTTTTAATGCTCTGATAAAAGCACTCAGCCAACAGACACAAATTCTTCTTACCAGTGTGCCTTGCCAGTGGTGGAAAACAGGACATTATCATATTCAGACTTGAAAACTTAGGTCTTGTTTCAATGCTTTTAAGGCTCTCCGTAGACTAATAGTAATCAAACTCATCAAACTCTCCACTGATGTATCGGATGCTCAGAAATTTCTTTTACAAACACCCATCTACTCCTTGCATGAAGCTGTGTAGGTTGTGTCTGTTCCAGGTTCATCAGTCTTTGAAGGAATGGGAGTTACTAAAGCAGCTAAATCAATCATTCCTGGTTGTTTGTATCATTAGAAGCTTCTGCTGTCTCCTGCTGGCACAATTCCACTCTTTTCAAGGGTGCTCTGCAAGCTGAAAATTGTGTCCCATGCCTGAAAAAAAGAGCTAGGAATGAGACTGTAACGATCTGTCTAGTGATAAAGGCAATTTGGCTGAAATGCCCCCAATAATCAAATGTTTCTGGTTATCTATTGTGTGTGCAAGAACAACAAAAAAGGTATTTATCTTTATCCTGTGCCAGTTCACATCAATTTTTACATTTTTGAGGGAGTCATCACAAAGGTGCTGCTGGTAAATGTGGTGACAAAGAAGGATCTGTCTGGAACCCTGACAGTTAAGGTCAGTGGAAACTTCACAATGGGGCACAATTGGCAGGACAAAGAATTCTGAGTGTGTGCAGAACAAAATAACTGGACAACAAACTGACCTTCCAGGGAGACAGGAGTCAGCAACAACAGGAGCTGCTGTGTCTGCACGAAAATATAAAAGTAACTCACTAAGTAACCCACAATCTGCCCAAAATGAACTCTGTTGATTGTACCACATGAATAGCCATTTTACTCTTGCAGTATGTTTGTACTTCGTTTCCTGGTGGTAATTTTGTGGTGACCAGCAGCGCGTGTTTATGTGTACACACACGTATTTGTTTTTACTAGCAGTAGTTTTGCAGTAATTTGTAGTAAAGAAATTCTCAAAACCCACACTTCGATGTCCTCCTGCACAGCAGAATCCTGAGTCACAGCCATGATTTTCACACACCTCTGCTCCAAATTCTTGTTGCTTCTGTGGTGTTCCCCTGGATGTCATGCAAATCTCTCTGTCATCTAAAACAAGGGTCATCTGTGAGGGAAGAGCCCCTCAGTCTTGTTTCCACGTGCATCAAGGCTGTTGATAAAGTCATCAGCGTGCAAAACTGAAGAATCATCAACATGCAGAAGATCAAGCAGCTGAACAGGATGTAAGGTCTGGGAGCCATCAGCTGTCTGCAGCCAGGTGGGTTTTTTAGTTTTCCTGAGGGGGAATAGACTTAATATTCTGCCCTTTTTGAGGTCTGATGGTGGGATTGAGATCAACAACAAAAATGAGTAGATGAATAGATCTACTCTATGTGAGTAGATTTTTCTACATTTGGTTATTCTCCAGTGTAGTGCAAAAATTTGAATGGTCAAGATCTTTTTTTCTTCATTTTTTCTTTTCTGCTCTCTCTTATAATATCCACTAACATCAACCTTTCTGTGATACCATATATTTGAGATTTTGGGTGAAATAGGCTTTGGGTAAAATAAACCTTTTAAGGATCGAAATTTCACAGAAATTCCATCAAAATTAAAGCACATGCAGATTTTACACCCTTGCTTAACAAGCATGTTATTGAACTGCAGCTACAAATATTTATTCTTATGAGTATTTAATCCTCTAATTGGTAATAGAAAACCAGGCTGCCCTGAGGCTGTCAGAGAGTCACTGCTGCCCTTAAAACAAAAAATGAATAGTCTCCATAGAACACAATTTTCTTTCTTTTTTCCTAAATACTTTTCTCTAAGGAAAAAAAAAAAAAAAACAAAACCGAAACCAAAACCCTCAATAAGTATCTACTGCTACTGATTTGTGTAAAAACTAATTTTTACCGTAAATTAAAATAGCAAATTTGGAATGCAAAAACATAAAATTGACTACTTTGGACCAACTCAAGTTCAGCATCCCTGAGGGTGAGTGAAAATAGGTGCCCTAGAGAGTGTAGAAGTGAATGTGATACTCCTTCCAGTTCTGCTCCATGGCTCTGCTTGCAAGTCCTGGCTTCCAGAGTGAAGATTCATTTGTATGCACTCGGTAGCTCTCCATAGTTTTCACTTTGTGTAAAGTTGTCCTGTTTCCAGTTGAGGGCACAGTAACTTTCATCATCAACAAAATATGGAGTTTTGCTGCTTGCCCATTCCTGTGCTGTTTGATGTACATGTCCCATCTTTCAACTTCATATATATTTGTGTAATTACTTGTAAAAGACAAAAATAAAGGACCCATATTTTGCCGGGGATTATAGGATCAAGACAAGAATGAAATAAGAGCAGTAATGTTAGGGCCTGTTATGATGAAGCAAGGCAAAAACACAGAAAACTTTAGGTAGTACCAACCATTTGTAGTTAGGGGCATCTGTAATAATTTCATTTCTTACTCCGCTCAATTAAACTTTCCTCGTCAAACTCAAGAATGACATTATTGACAGATTTATGAACTTACCCATAAAGGAAAAGCTACCCCCACAGGAAAAGCTACCCAAAATCACAAATGTACATAACTCTGATGTACTCAGTCTTGTAAAATGAGACTAAAATCCTTTGTTAAATAGGTGTTTTTCAGATAAGGCCATCAGTGTGTGGGGTGCTCTGCTGTTCACTTCATTTGTATGTAAAACTGAAGGAATAATATTGTGACGTGTCACACTTTCTTCTCGCGCTACCGGGAAGTTTCTGTTGAAGAGACATTTGAAAGATTTTGTTTCACCTGGAAGAAATTAAAATAGATGTGGTTTTACAAACAGATCTGTAGAATCGCTGTCTTATTGAAAATGGGACAGATACTTTTGTTTAGAAGAGTTTTCTCTCATCATTGTCATAAGAAGTATTTCTAGGAAACTTTTTTCTACTGTCAGTGATCAAAAGGAGAGAGGTTGTGCTGAATATCACAATGATATTTTGAAGATTTTCCTAGTTTAGGTTTGTCCTCACTTCATACAAATATTGTCATTCATTGGGGTTTTGGGTGAGTTTTTGAATTATTTTAATTTTTTTCATTTTTTAGAAAGAGGAAGGATAAATAATTTATTAGTTAGAGATCTGATAACCTGGCTCAGTGAGCAGGACGGTGTTTTCTTGAGGAAAAGCAAAACAAAATATAAGGATGTAAAAAAAACCCCCATATGCCATGTTTTGGAAAGTTATGTTCCTGTACCTCTTTAGTGAACAATTACGTTGTCAAGCAAGACTTTTATCTTAAATCTTTATTTTCATATAGTTAAATTTTCATCTGATGTGCCTGCTTAGTAGCAACATTATCAGTTAAATAATTATATTATAATATGTATTAGGAATATAATTACATAAATAAATATTACAGCACACAAACTGTTGGATGGACTTGGAGAGTTTTCACATCTTATGTGTATGTTTTTGTTTTTTCACACCTCTAATGAGACTGGGCCTTTACAGCTGTTCAAGTTTAAACCTAAAGGAATTACATGCTGAAATTTTGTCTTTTAATTTTGTTTAATTTATATTTAAAAAAATCATTTGTTTTTAAAATTATTATTATTA
>VZTA01025096.1:343620-398466 GCA_013398855.1 Mohoua ochrocephala | reverse complement strand
GGATGTAGAGCCCTATTAAGACCTTGAAGCTAAATCTTTTGCCTGCGCACACACAGTGGTGCTTTGGTGTTATTTCCCGGGCAATTCCCATACCAAACATAGTGTAAATTGAAAATTTTCCAGAGGTGTCTATGGTCAATGAGAGTTGGGTTTGCTGTGCAGATGCACAGGAGCCAGGACGTGCTGTGGCTGTACAGTGGAGCTCCTCCCTGCACTGCAGCACAGCCAAACACAGACAGGGAGCACTGGCGATGCAGCTCTCAGGAGATGGCCGGGTAAACTCTCGGAAGGAGCTCCTGTCTTTTTGAATCAGTATTTTGGCTGTCTTGCTGTCTAACACTCCACATAGTCATCATCTCTGTCTCTTAGGGTATGTTTCCCCACTTTCTTGGTCCAGGAGAACTAGTTTAAATTATTAATCTGATCCTCATCTCACAGTTCTCCTGTTGGGACTGAAAGAGCTCCCTGCCTTCCTCCTTTGGTGACTGAGCCTATGAAGTGGTTGCTGAGAATGCCAAAGTACAGGGCAGCCCTCTGCAACAGCTCTTGGTCTTCATATAGGCATGACAGGAAACTTTTCATATTTGCTTGTATCTCAGAGAGGCCCCAAATACCACCAGAAACAGGTCCGTTCACATAGACAACTGCTTCTTTAAGAGACAAGTGAGTCTTTCTGGAATGGATTAAAATTTTATCACAGAATAAAAGACCTAAATGACAATAGCCTTATCTTATTTTTGGCTAGAGACTTCCTTCACATATCTGTTCTTACATTTACCATTCTAAATGGAGGAACAAAACACAGCAGCCTACATAAATTATCTACTAGAAACCCTGCAATTAAAAATATGACCAGGAATAACCCTGCATTCGAAAAATAACTGTGAAGTTTGCCTTATTGAAATCAAATGTCTTAGCCAGAACCACAAAGAAAGAGTCTGCATTTTCATAATAAAATTTCTGTTCCATTAAGAAAATATTTTCCATATTAAAAACAATTGACTTGCTGCAAACAAATTTCGCTAAGTTTCTTACTAAAAGAAAATGCAAGAATCAATTAAATGCTAAAAAAAAAAATCAAAGAAACAAATAGGAAGCCAAGATGAAATGTTAGCAGCTACACTCTCCAGAGTTTAGACTGTTCTTTTAGATAATTAATTTGCTCACATTATTTAGCTGAAACATCATGCATCCTGCCACATGTCATTCCTTAACCAGTCAACACATATGAACTATGCTTGCAGGATAGAAAAATGATTGAGAATCATGGATTTTGTAGTGGGATGAAAATGACAGATGCCTTTTTAAGTGAGAAAGAGAATATAGAGTTGAGGAATTTGCAATGGTCACTTTAACTAAAAGGATGGCCATATGATGTGTTTACATTGCACAAGAGTATTATTAAATATATTTAGATAAATGCCCATGTTCTCACTTTTTATGCTTTGTCAGATAGCATATAAACTGTAATTCAAATAAAAGATGTTGTAAAACCTTGCAACCATTATGCCAAACAGCTTTGTAAGTAGCTGAACAATTCCATCATCTCTCAAATTTAAATTTCCCATTAGTGGTCATGCAATCTGATAAACTAGTGGGGCAAGGTAGGTAAAACATTTCAGTTCAGCTTAGTCTAAATAGAGTGTTAATCAGGGTTAAACAAAAATAATCAAATCCCAGGATTAATTCCAGTAATTATCATGTCTGAAGAAAGAAAACTGTTGTTTTTTTAATTATTTCATAACACTGTCTACCAATTACAGTAGGTTTTCATCATTTATGTATCAGAAATGTGGACCCTTGCCTAGGTACAGAGACACCTCAAGAGAAACACGCTGCCAACACATATCCAGTATCACAGAATGGGGCAGGTTGGAAGGGAGCACAGCGGATCATCCGGTCCCACCTCCTGCTCAAGCAGGGTCATCCCAGAGCACACAGCACAGGATTGCAGCCAGGCAGTTCAGGAATCTCTCTGGTGAGGGAGACTCCACATCCTCTCTGAGCAACCCGTTCCTTAACACGGTCACCCACACAGTAAAGTCCTTCCTCATGTTCAGGTGGAGCTCCCTGTGCATCGGTTCCTGCCCGTTGCCTCCTGTCCCACTGCCCGGCACCACCGAGCAGAGCCTGGCCCATGCTCTGAGCCCCCCCTGCAGACACTGACAGACCCCTCTCAGCCATCTCTTCTCAAGGCTGAACACCCCCAGCTCCCTCAGCCTTTCCTCATCACAGAGATGCTCCAGTCCCCAACCACCTTTGTTATCCTCTGCTGGATCCCCTCCCAGAGCTCCGTGTCTCGTGTGCTGCGCAGCCCAGAACTGGACACAGCACTCCAGATGTGCCTCAGGAGGGCTGAGCAGAGGGGCAGGACCACTCCCCGTGTGATGTCAATGCTCTTCCTAATGCACCCCAGGATCCCATTGGTGTCCTTGGCCCTGAGGACACAGTGCTGGCTCATGGGCAGCTTGATGCCCACCAGGAGCACCCAGGCCCTTCTCCACAGAGCTGATTTCCAGCAGGTTGATGCAGCTGCATGACTTGAACCTGCATGCCCAGAAAGAGGACTAAATAGGCATCTTCTCTACTCCTCCTCACATGCCTTGAGCACGTAACTACATTTCACAGTGCTGGGATCTGTGCATGCACTTCCAAGTGGGACAGTGTGTCTCTGATATTCCAAACAATACAGCCTGTTTACTAAATGCTGTTGGTTAATGATAAAGCTTCTTTCAGAAAGCTCTGTCATGTTCACCCTGTGAAGACAATTTTGAATAAATGCAAATGCAATAAATGCAATTATCACATTTTAACTTGACGAGAGAAGGACTTGGTGTTTACTACTAAATTTACTACAGAAAATCAGTGGTCTATTTTCTTCCTCGCTTTAGGAAATTTTTTTGATTGTCTAGACATGCTAAGAATTTCTCTGTCCAGTTTCACTAAATACCACCTTCTGTAACTATGAATGAACTTTTCCCAAAAGAAATAACCTCTGAAAGTATGTTCAAACCAACATTTCATCGGTACCTGACCAGCCAGAAAACTCTGTATTGACCTGAAATAGTTCAGTAAAGTAGATGTGAGAGTCAGAAAGAGGACACAAAGAAGAAAAGCAAAATTTAGCAAAATCAAGCATGATTTGGGTTTACCTGAAAGCAACAAACCAGAAAATGAAATCCTGCTGACATGCAGTTTTATGATGCTTGGGGAGCACCACTTTTGTCATGTAAGAGAAGGGAGGCCCTAGAATTGCTTGTAACAAACATGATTGTAAAGGGAATCAGGAACAGTTAAACACACTTGGCAAATTTTAAAGGATATAAGTATGTCCTGAGGGTTTCCAATTTTGCCTAGTAATTTTATAATAAACTGTAGAGAACCTTTTATCTGTGCCTTGTGTTCAGTGAAGTCACATCAAAGGAAAGAATGGACCATTTATATCCATTTGGAAGTTACCATATGCCTGGGAAAAAGGTACTACAGCACTGCTTTAACACACTCTCCTCAACCTGTCATTAAGAGGAAGTTTGTAGATGTATAAAATCAAGCTTTTGAAAATTCACAGGCTGCCCAAGCTCCCCTTTTTTCATCTCTATTCAAAGTCTGCAGCCTCTAGAAGCCCTCACACCAATCTCCATGGTTTTTGCTCCCAAGCATCTGCCCAGCCACTTCAGCACTGGGCTATGGCAGGGTCTTTACATGACAGCAATGAAATGCAGCTGTGAGACTGATACCTTTGATAAGATGACTGATAACCTTTGTACTGTATCTGGACTCACCAAGAGGTGGCTAATCTCACAAGGACCTTCTTGACTCTGCAGGCAACTCCATAGGAGAGAAGAATGAAAATTTTGGCAGAAATCTCACTTAGGAAGAAGTTTAAATTAAGCTAGTTCATAGAAAAGCTTTTGGTAAACCAAAATAGAAATTTCATGCAAAGACCTGAAGCTTCTAACTCCCTTAGTTGTGAAGGTTACATTCCAAGTTTCAAAGACAGTGTTTTAGGAAGCAGACTCTGGAAGTGATAGCTCTGAGTCATTATTTTTGTCCACTCACCAGAGGGAAGAATTAGCTTCAAATCCACTTGATCAACTGAAATATTGATACTAAAACTAAAGGAACTTGGAGATTATGCTGCTCACAAGATCTGCATGAATTTTTATTGTTATCATTTTCTGATGTACTGAAAAAGTTTGGAGACATTCCAACAATTTTCACTTTTCAAGCCAATTCTGGTATAAAATAGAAGAACTATAATGCTCATCACTTGAGGACTAATATCAAATGGATCACTCTGGGGACAGCAACTACAGTAACAGAGCAAAGATGATTGAAATGATTAAATGTTTGCTGGTGCAAAGGTAACTACAGCACACCCTCTCTTCAGAAACGTGCACAGGATGGAGGCATTGGAAACCACAATGGTTTTTTCTGGTACTAAGTGGGAAGGGAAACCAAACACTTCTGATGTATCTTTCAACATCAGCTCATTGCAGTCACTGCTGAATCACTGACACCAGTACAGAGCAGAGACATCGTTCTAGGGAATGTGAACAGAGATGTATCCTCTGACTCCAAAACAAATATCATAAAAAACCCCAAACCAACCCAAATAAACTAGACTAAAAGTGTTATCCTTACTGCAAGCTTATCATTCTCTGCCTGGAACCCACTCTATACCTACAGCCACGAGTTGAGGAGTCCATCTTTCTATTCAGGTTCCTTGGTGGTTATCATCCGCAAATTATTAACAAAGCTTGGTCTTTGCCAGCCTGTGTCTGATAGATTCAATGTAATTAAAGTTCCACAGTCTATTTCATATCTCTTCAAGTTATACTTATTTACAGCCCATAATATGATTTTTATAGGTAATAGTCTTTCAAGAGCTACAGCAAGATCTTTCAGAAGGGCTGGAGACTTCCAGGCACAGAGAAAATTTCATACATTTGTAAGTAAAATTACTCAAGGCTTCACAATAAGTGAGGTAGGGTCAATTTCTGATGTGGGAACACATATCAGTATGAAAATAGGAATCTAAAGAAACAAAAGCTACAATTTCTGTTTACATATAAAATGAGCATCTGTGTAACTTAAAAAAAGGTAAACAAGTATTATGCTAAAGCTGATTAAAATAAAATAAACGGAAATAAATCTTGATAACTATTACTATAATCAACTGTCACTTCCCTGAGATTCTATCTTTGAATACAAAAATATAAATTAAAGGTGTTGAGAATTAAGAATAAACAATGGCCAGAAGTGTTTTTTAAATATTTCAAGACATTTCAGAAAATGGTATGACATTTCCCCTAAATGCCAAATAAAACCAAGTATGACTATGCATATCCATAAAGTAAGGCATGTAGATTTTAAAATCCAACAACTGTAATTAAAAAATGAGCTCTTCTAAAATAGCAACAATTTAAACTGTGAGCTTATTTGTCACTGAGCACATGAGAAAAAATAAATCTCCGGCCATGCCAGCAGTGTTAAATTTTCACAATTTGGAAATGTAGTCATCAGTTCTGCTGAAAAACAGCCACCGAATCAGGCTGTGCAGAACGGCGCCTTTGTTGCACTTGGTATGCACTGACAAAAGATTAATTCTTTGCATTGTTAGAAAGACTGACTGCTTCAGAACAAACCACCACTATTCAAACTTGTCAGAACAAGCTTGGAGAAAACTAGATAAGAGCACTTGAGGGATCTGCACACAGGGACAGTTGAACTGGAAGTGAAGTTACGTACATGAATTAACTATTATGTGGTGTAGCTTTAATTGCCTCAAACAATTCCTCGGTCTTGTTTGTAGCAATAATATTCCATTTTCCAAAGTTCTCATTTCATGTATGTTTCAAGGCACACAGGTTGCATGCTAGTAGTCTTCAACAAAAATATGCTGGTATCATGTGGTGACGGGTACTTCACATGTAAATATTAATTTCCAAGCTTTTTCAAATTTAGTTTCATTTTAAATGCAGTAATTTATGATTTTAAATAACTGTGCCACAAAATAATCCTGCACAACACATGACATTCAGGAATGGCTACAGATGGAGCTTTCCCATACAAAAAAATAGATGATTATGAACTGCACCTGTTTCTACCAGCCAGACTGTCTTGCACTGTAACTCTTATATTGCACTAATAATTATCAGATCAGTATTTAACTGTTCTTACCCAACAGTTGGTACAAACTGGGGCACACACATCCCTTGAGATCTGAGCCTGCAGCAACCTAGGCACACGTGTCACCACATGCATGCTCTCAGTCCCACTGGGCTGTCAAACAAACTCTGAGCATGAGAGAAAAAGGTGAGTTCATATGAGGAGGAACCACCTTTGTACCTGTGAAGCTCTGACTGAAGAGGCTTTCACAGAAAGTTTTTTCTCAAAGAACGAGCTAAGGGTGGAGATTGTTATTCAAATGACACAGAAAGAAGAAAAACAGGGGAATTGCATTCATGTTGATGCTCTGAATCTAGATTAGAAATTACGATTTAGAAATAAAGCACAATGCCATTCACACAAACAGCCAAAAGTACCATGCCAGAGAAGCCCAAGTGAAAAGGAACATACAAGCTGAGATGAATGGAAATGGTCTTTTAGGGGACAATATTTGCACTAATAGAGCTCAAGAATCCACGATCATAGATACTACTACTAAATAAATGGGCTTCTTGTGGTATTTTCTGAAGTTTATTTACTTCAGTAAAAATAATGGCTGTCTAATCCCGTACAACATTTATTTGGCATCAAACCATTATCAGTTTTTACTCTTCACCAAGTACTAGCTTAATTAGTTATATATCACACAAATATCTTTAGCTCTGGTTCATATTTATCTGAATGATACATAGAATATTTTTCTACTATCTGGGTATTAACACATACAATTGGATCAAATAATAGCTTTCAAAAGACTTCAGTGCATCAGCACTTCCATAAAATAGGCACTTCATGCTTATTTTCACACTTGGAAAAAGATTAGAAATGTCACTTGCCCATCTGAAATGTTACATCAGTAAACTTCTGTAAATAAATGAATAACACTGTATTATTGCCAAATGGGAAGAGTCCTGCACACAGAAGGGTGACATATTTAAATCTGCTACAAAGTACATTCTGTGTTGGATGTTTCTATCTCAGCCTTAGGAGACAATGTCAGGCACTTTCAGAAAGGACTGTAGGGTTTAAGTTCTTGAGGAACTCTGATCTTAGCTATGAAAGGCTAACTGCCTTACCTGGTATTTTTTAGTACTTGTCTTACATGTATACTGCTGACAAATACAGGGACAACAGCATGGTTAGGTGAATGCATTGTTTTTACCATTATAGCTATTTTAACAGCACTGTAAACAAAATATTATACTTTTAAGGGTCTATCCACATCTTCAAAATTCTAGATTCATAGGTGAGGTGTGCTTTACAAAGATCCAATTGCAATAACACAAGTTGAGGCAGAGGTAGGTACACTAATTTTTAAGGTGAATCTGAGCCCAATTTAATGCTAATGTGATTAATTTTTTGTTCCACTCTTTATGTTTCATACCAATTTCCTCTTGTGATTGTAATTTGTTTTTATTTTGGGATCATAGTAACTGACAGCTTATTCATGAATTAGGTCCTACATACTGTTTGCGACAGCTGTAGACTTGAATCATCCTCTGTGTGAGCAAAACACAAATTTCATAGACGTGCATCAAACTGCGTTCAGCCGAAATGTGAGATGACTGTTAAAACCATAGCCCCCAAGCCTTCAGCAAATGTAAAGCCTGTCATGTGAAATTCAGTGTGGATCTTAATGTGTGGTGTTCTATTGAGCTACTGTACTTGATTCAGAACTAAATTTAGGTGTTAAGAGAATAAAATTATAATCACAAGGCCTTAAGGGGAGAAGAAAGAAAACAAGAATAAAGCGATTTATTAACATAGTGGTACTGAAGAACCTTTCTATATGAAGAAAATGTCTTTTTTTTGTTGTTGTTGTAAAACTCTATGACCAAATTTATTTCTGATATTATTTAACTGATCTCATTCTTGCTGCTCCCACAGTCTTAACTGACATTGCTAGCATCTACAGCCTTTGGAAAAAATGGCATCTTGGTTCAAACATGAAATGAATTGGCTTAGACAGGAAAGAAAAAAAATAACTTACATGATTTTAGTCATGGTGGACAAAAAATCTCAGCAATCAAAAAGTTTACTGTAAAGCAGATTGGAAAAGTGCTCATGCACAAGAAAGCCAAGTCAATTTTCTGAAAAAGCTTGAGGGCTTCCAGAATATCACTTGAACCTAAGATACAGTACACAAACTTAGGGTATGGTTTAAACTTCCATTGCTTTATGGCCATATTAAAGTTCACAAAAGCTTTGTAAAAGTTTACTGAGGCTGAAAATGTATCAGCACTTTTCTATCAAAGCTTCCTCATTCCTTCCAATAAAGGAAGAGAAGTTATATGGTTTAATACCTCCCCCAGAAAGCAGACAGACATTTTCTCTAAATCAGCCATTGCTGACAGGTGCTGCAGAGAACTATTTGCTACTTAGTTTTCCAATATTCTCAGCTTTCACAACTCTGATTCATTTACTCAGAGCTGCTATAATTTAAGATCTGGATGCACTGCAACCCCCTCAAAGATTATGGGGAAAAGGCAATTAAAAGCCTGACAAAAATTTCAGTATATTTCAGTTAGTTTGGTATTTGCATTAAGTTTTTTAAGATGAAAACCCATACCATCATTTACATTACACTCACAGTTACCAAATATACTAATAATTCTGCAGAATTATTTTCAGCCCATCAAGGTGACCAGGGACTAAGAAGCAGGGAAAGTGAAAGAAAACAAAAGATAATGGCAGAAGGAGTTTAATGATGTGGGATGTAAATCCACTGGATTTACAGGGCCCATAAAGTTGCACTCTGGTGTTCATAGAAAAGCTTGTTTGGGTAAGCCACATACTGGATGGCACGGCTTCCGATAAGGCAATCCTATAAAATGCACCGAGCCACACTGGACTGATGCTAGTTAGAGCTGTGCTCCAGAGTTATTTCCATCAAAGCTCAAGAATCTTTAGAACTGGAAAGAAGTCACAGACTATTATACATCACCCAGCTCCAGTTGTACAAGCCCACTCCCTCTCAAATCTTAGCATTTGGCCTTTATTTCTAGAGCGGGTGGAGCGGAAATCCAAGGAGAGAACTCCCACTGGGCAAAGCCTGGATTCAGAGCTGACCTTCTGAGGTCCTGGGCTTACATAATTTGTGAGATAACGTGGAGAGGACATAACATTACTGAAGACAAGGATCACAGTACTACTGTTCTTTTTCAGCACCACTGAAAGGTTAATTCTTTAAGATAGTGATAAAAAAGTTCCTGTCTGAATGTAAACCCACTGAGTTTTACAGCAATTCTTATGGGAACCAAGGGAACTAAGGCCTGGAAACTGCCACACCGAAGGGGCCAGGCCTGAATGGCCTGGAGTAACAGAGCAGTGGCTTTATCCAGCAGCTCCATCACCCTCTGTCCAACAGTGCACAGGAATGCTCGCTCTGCACCGGTCCGCAGGATGCTGGATCCCTTCAGGCCTAAGGAACATTACTACTAAGTCTGATTCAAAGTTTTCAGGCTGCCAAATGACATTCACTCTCTGAGTGTACACACAGAAACTCCCGTCTCTGTCCTCTGCTTAGAAATACACCAGTGTGGGGTTTATATAAGGTTGGGATTAAGAGAGTTGGATAAAACAGCAACACATCCATCAGAAACTGAAATTAAGCCTCTGTGAACGTCTTAAGCAGAAAGGAAGTGGGTCACTCAATTATCTATGCTTAAAATTAGGCATTTAACTTATTTCAGCTTATATCAAATTCTTTAAATCATTCATGGGAATTGACCGATCATTCGAGTTAAATATCTGAAGTAATGAGAACCAGGCATCTAGAGACAGACACGTATCAAACACACGCTGCTTAATAAACAGGTTTTGATTTAACAATCAAAGACCCATCAAACTTTTTAAGGTTAAATGCAAATTACCAGTGTTTTGGTGAGAAAGGCATAAAACTTGATAGGCTTTTGTTTTGCTCAGGCCTGTGCAGAGAGCCTGGCTGTGCTGCTCTGTCACAGTCTCGTTACCCCATGTTAAGGTAATAAGAGGAAAGTAAAGTGTCAGGTATAAAAAGGTGCTCAACTTCAGTGTTAATGCTACAAAGGTGTTGTTAATAAAGGCTTAGTACACGATCCTATCATATGTTTTCTCAACGTTTAGAGCAGCTTAGAAAGACCAAAGCCAAGCTTATACGTACTGGTTTCAATGAAGTACAGTATCAATTAAAACAAGCAAATATTAACATATGCATGATTAACAACCACCTTAAAAACTGATTTGGTCAAGCATTATTTATTACAAAACAGACCCATCTCAAAAATATTCACAAAGGAAAATACTTAATACTGAAATATCTCAAATTTGCAGTTAACATTTATTTTTAGCTTTTTATTACACGAGTATTTTGGGAAGTATTTAATGAGGAGACTGTCCGAATGATACAAGCGTTCTTGAATTCTGTTTTTTCTTTCATTCAACCATAACAGAAGCCAGCTGCTGATGTTAGATGTGGATTAGCTTTGATGTTCAGCACAACATAGAAAATCCCCTTTCTACATCTCTTTCTAGTCCCATACTGTACGGCCACAGCGACCAAAATCCAGAGAGCCTCAAAAGTCTGACTTAACTGCTTGGTGGGGAGGGGTACGGAGCGAGCAAGAGGCAGCTCTCTGCAGACAGAGAGCATTTCTCTAAAACCGCACAGTTTGTTAGTATATCCTGTGAGGGTGGTGACAAAATGGTTCAATAGGACCTTTGTATTAAGCTTGTATTCCCCCTTGCTTCAGCACTCTCACTGATTGCTGCAGGACCTAGCAGCTTTTCTTTCCATCACCTCTTCTCCCCCGCCACTTTCCCCAAGGTGACACATTAGCTAACTCCCGGGGTATTTTTCTGAAGAAATGTAGCTGTAGCTAGAAATAGGAACAGAACCCTTGGCCTGATATAAAAATCCCTGAAGTTTGTGTGATGCTTGGCTCGAGCACTTACAGATTACCAGATTGCAGCCAGGAAGGCATTTCCCCACAGGGCTGCCTGGCAGAGGTGCCTGGGCCGTGGGTCTCTCTGCTTGCACAGACCCTGCCTTGCATCCCAGGCTCACCTGGAAATTTCACTCAGCAAGTCCCTGCTACTGCCATGTCCTGCGATAGCAATAAAGCTGCTGAGTCTCCTGCCTTCTTCCTGTGGCACACTGTAATTGTGACCGCAGATCTTTTATCATGGGTTTAAGCTTGTTACAGGGTATTAGAAGTGCTGTGCAGTCTCTGAGAGGAGGAGCAGATGATGTCCCCCAGGCCCGCCTGGATTAACTGCTTGTTACACAATTGTCAGTCTGACAGCCCAGTTGGTCCTTCTCTTGCTCGAGTTTCTAACTTGTAAATTGTGAACCCACCCTCCTTACAAGAAAAAAAAAAAAAGTTCTTGATTTTTTGATTTCTTTCTTGTTCCTGGTGTTTTGTTTTCCTGTGGCAGTACCTGCTATAGATGCACCTTTTTTTCCTCCTGCATAGCAGTTCTCTTCAGAGATAAGGCACAAGCAAAATCAAGCTTAAAAAAACCCCAACCCTCAAACAACTCATTCTATTTAAACAGATGGCTTAAAAACAATGGTTAAAATGCCTTATTAGCCAATGTGAAACAACCTCTTTAAAAGGAAGAGCTGCATTTCCTAACATCACACACAGAACGTGCAGAAGCACAGAAACTGAACATGGAATCCCATCACATAAATTATTCATTCGTTGCCAAGGCAGTTCCCTGCAATGTAAGTTTTGAATAGTTGAAAAGTTAAAAAGGTTTTAAAGTTTAAAAAGTTTAGAAGTTAGAAAGGCTTTAAATACTTGTAAATGGATGTAAGGATTCGAGCTTCCCCTAGCTTCTCAGCAAGATAAACCATATGGATATTAAAGCATGTTTATGTTTCTGTCTGGAACTGTTTTCGTTTGCTAAAATATAGTCTTAACTCAGAATAACTAGGACTAGTTTTTGTTGCTTTTCTCATAACAATATAAATGAAATATTTGTAGGGGATAGATTTATGCTGACTTCTAAAACGTAGGGGTAGTTTGGACACAGAACCTGAATACAGGAGATGGAAAAAATACTGACCGGAATGCAGACTCCCCTACTTGTTATAAGACGACACATCATCAAAGGACCTGATGTGCAGTTTCCTGTTTGGTTCATTTCAGAGAACAAAGAGATTGACTAACATATTTGTGTATATAATAACACAACCTTAGCCATCCATCATTAAATGTTTTCTAGTCACGTGACAATATAATGGCAAAAAAATTAAGCTTGCACATTTTATTAGTCAGTCAGAAGAAATTATACTGATCTTTCCTTGCTACCCACTCTCTCTGTACACAAATCCATAAATTTTGGTCCATCTTTAGAACATGCATTTCTGCATTGGGAAACTCACTTGCCAAATAAAATTCAAACATCTGTCCAGTGAATAATAAAATTATATGTTCATACTTTCTGCAAAACAGTGGCCAAAGAAATTCAATTTGGGTAGCACCATTACAAAAGATTAATTGTAAATTTCTGTATATTAAGAATGTTTCTATAAGGTTTCTGAATGTAGATTTTGATACTGTGCTGCAAAGAACCCATTCCTCTGGTTCAGCAGTAATGGTCTAAGAACAAAGTGCAAATCACTTATTTGGCAAATGCCACTTAGGGGTGTAATCTCAGACCAACCAAATTAACCACTGTACACTACTGATAAACAATGCACACCTTATGTACTATTCTTTCAGCGGAAGCCACGCCTGCTGCACTGCAGTGCAGGCTGCCTATGGATTTCCACTTTAGATGCAGGAAAGTTTCAGAAAATAATGTTCTTGAGGCCAGTCTAGGCTAGACTTTTCTATCTTGATCTACACAAGTAAGACTCAACCCCCCGAAAGGATACCCTGTAAAACCTGGAGGATAAAGAAAGAGAAGAGCCGGCACTGTTTCACGTTTCTCCGTTACACATTTCACATTCTGGTGAAGATGTGGCTGCATGGCTGCCCCTCTGTCTCACTGTGTGTTTGGTCGACACTCAGCAACAAGGCTCACCCCCTCAGGCAGCACAGCAGGTGACCCCCTAAGTGTCTGCCTATGACCAGGTATTGAAACCTTTCCTCCATTCAATTCATGCAGGATGATACCAGAGGCTTATTCGTTTTCTTGTCCAACTCTTTCCATTTAGAGTATCAGCACAGAGACTCTATGTCCAATATTAATTATACAGCAGGATTTAATGGTCTTCTCAGACTTGTTATGTGCCTGTTATAATAAAAGAATTTTATGTTTGCAGTCTTGTGAAGACTAAAGAAAACTGTAGGTTAGATCAAATAGGAGGTTTTGTTTAGATAACCTCTGTCATTACTTCCTAACACCAGTGAGCATGCTCAAATACATCCAATAAATTCCCCGGAATTCTCACTAGGGTAAAGAGGAGTTTCCATGCAACTGTAACGGTTCAAACACATGGAAGATGTTTGATTCCTTTTAGAAAAGACAGCAAGTCTCTTTTCTGGATTTTCCTTTACAGGCTATTTATAGTTCAAATGTACGTTCCATATTCGCTTATTTAAAAACAGAGGTTCTAGCTAAAGGAAACAACACACTGGGGAGAGGCACTGTGCTACATAATCAGATTTCAGCTGAGACTTCATTTACCATACTGAACTAGTTTCACACAGTAAGACAACCTTATGACCAAACAAGACAAAAGAAAATCCCTCGTGGGTATGTAGCACTGATCAAGGGAGCTTCTTTTGCCAGAAAAGACAGTTTCAGCGTGCCAGTTAGGGGGGTTCTGACTAGAAAGAAAATTGTGTTGGACAAACAATTCTGCTAGAATTGCATATACCACATTGTTATGACAGGGAATTAATTTATTTTGTACTATACTCTAGTGTAGCTCTACATAACAAAAGAATATATTATGGGATATACTTATGTTTTAGTACTGAAAGGAAATGACATCTTTACATGAAATGCTTTTCAAGTTATATATATATATTTTTATTCCACTTTGATAAACTAATGCTATAAATCATCGTTTTATTTTTAAAAAAATCTTTCAGTCCTTTGTCTTAAAATGCTGGATTTAAATAGATCCAGACACAAAGACCCACAAAAATCTGAGTGATCCCAAGCGTTATGACAGAATCCTCCTTCACAGCATTCCCATGGTAGAAGACAGACACATGTTCAGGGTTTATCCTTTGCGGCTGCTTCAACCTTTGCTGCAAATTTTAGTAAATATTCAGTTAAGTTACTAAAGCTTTTTTGGGGATGAGACATACATACACACACTTAGCATGACCAACAGTGGAAACTTTTCTTTCTAATCTTAATAAAAACACCACCTGTGCCACAAAATAAACCCGTAAAAGAGAGCATACACATTTTCTTGTAGGTCCCATACTGTTTCTGTAGCTATATCACAACAATGCTCTCTGTATTTCTCTCATCGCAGCATATTATCATGCTGATCCTAGCTCTTGGAAAAAGGGAAATGCAGAACACATATGTGAAATAAAAGAAAACACATATGTTTTAGATTAAGCCAATCTCAAGATGTTAAATCCCAAACCTGCTCCACAGAAGAGTGAACTGGGTATTAGCACCATATGATAACTATTCGGTTTAGGACTAGACCGTAAATTGTAACACGGTGTTTTTCCTAATAATGTGTCCTAATTTGGTTCCATCTTACTTCTGAGAGACACTGTCTCATCAACATTTGTGCAGAGCTATAGTCCCAGCACCAGTAGGAATCGCAGCTATTTTTCTGGCAGCCTGCAGCTCCCTCATTTTATCCAATGCTCAGTGAGATCATAGCTCTCATTCGCTGAGAGCCAAGCAGTGAGCTACTTAGTCTCTTGACCTCAAAAATTTATTGGGCTACAGAAGAAGTTGTTTCTATAGACACCTTTGGTGTGGACACTCAGTTAGGATGTGGAAAGTTTAAACATTTGACTCTTCCCTAGAAAAAATTTTGGCATAAATTTACTTTGCAGTATCTATCTACCCCTTCTCTACTTTACTGCAGCTGAAGAATGAGACACATGAGATTTTCCTACCTATTCTTACCCTATGTCTATCTACCTACAGAAAATAAAAATATTTATGCTTTTTATTGAAATTCTCGTGACAGCTTTTTATATTTTTATATTTTTGGTTCAGGCTTTAAACTGGCCAGTTCACCATATATTCCTTATCAGCTCTTTGTACCACCACCCCCTCAGCCCAGTTTTGAGTGAAATATAAGTAATAATTTTCATAAAATATTTGTGAAACCATACATACATATGTATCTCTTGAGGACATATGTTGAAGTAATTAATAGACATTCCTAATTAGAATGACATAATCTGAAATAAATATCATTAAGTAATTCTGTATTATAGTCAGGAGAGAAAAGGAAACAATAGCACTACATGGAGTCTAAGGTCCAGTTGAGTATGGCTAGCAAGAAACCAGGAATTGCCAGGTTTACAGCATTTTTTTGATGTTCTACAATTTTTGTTACACATAAAAAATAAATGGACCTTTCACAATCAATTAAAAATAAAGCAAGATTAAGAGAAGCAGGTCACTTATTTTCTGGATCAAAGTTCAGACCTTCCCTTGTGTTACCACATGTCAGGTAATTAACCCAAATACCTGGGTCTTCTGGGCTCCTCTGTTTCCCCTTTCTTTAATTCCTGCATAACTCACCAAAGTAAAGAGCCTCCCCACAAGAAATTCTGTTTTCAAGTAACCAAGACTAGTGGACAGGGTAATATTTAGTTAAAATACATAGAATGGTTTAATTTGGAAAGGAGCTCTGAAGATCATCTGGTCCAACTTCCTGCTCAAAACTACATTTTGCTACATGATTGGTTTAAATATGGATACTGGTAACATTTTTACAGGCTTTTCTCATCCTGTGTTTGATAATTGTGTTCACCTCCTCACCTTCTGATCGTAATGATCAGAAATCACAGAGTTACAGAGTGGGTCAGGTTGAAAGGGACCACTGGAGTTAATCCAGTCCAAACTCCCTGCTTAAGCAGGAATACTCTGGTGACTAACAGGAAATAATTTCAAGCCAGCACCCTGTGTAATTCTGATTTTTATATCAAATACGTGTTTCACTTTATTCCCTAAAACATGTCAGCTAAAAGGGAACCATCTACAGGTCTCAGACACACAGAAGCACACCTATTAGCTAATGCTTTACTGAGATCATGTCTAGGTTGTGTGATTTCCACAAAAAATCAAACTCTTTTTGTGCCAATCACAAAAATCAATAGAAACTGTGAAGATATTATTTTTCCAGTAACACTTTATCACAACTTTCCTCACCAAGTTTATTAGAATTATTAGTGTAAGCCAGCACTTTTCAGTCACTCAGCAACTCTCCAACTGCTCCATCGGGGAGTACTGTGAGGAACAGCTTGTGCTGTGTTCAGAGGGGTCTGTGTAAAGAGGAAACACTGGTGAAATTGGCTTCAGCCCTGTGTTCTTATCTTCTAGCAC
Organism: Mohoua ochrocephala; assembly: GCA_013398855.1. NCBI lineage: Eukaryota > Metazoa > Chordata > Aves > Passeriformes > Acanthizidae > Mohoua > Mohoua ochrocephala. The sequence goes on along the minus strand of VZTA01025096.1, from coordinate 381,822 downwards.
GGAGCTGGCCCAGTGCTTGATCAGTGCTTTACAACTTTATTACTCCACAATATTTAGATAGCATTAAAATAAATGCAATTCTCCAAAATTTCACCATTTGTACTGGAAAAATTCAGAATTTTAGCTATGTATTTTCAAATAGATCCAAGTGTCAACAGGGAACAACCACAAAACAAATATAAATGCACAGAGTTTACGAGCAGTTTGCAAACAATACAAGAAAACTCTTTATCCTACCCATTCAATGAAATTAAGAAATAATAAGTACATGTGCAAAAACAATACTACTTTCCAAAGAAGACCCATTGAAGTTTTTATGTTTAGTATTGGGGGGTTTTGTTTAGGTTTGGTTTTGTTTAACGAGTAATTAACCAGTCCTTTATAGTATCTATGTGATTTCAACTAATGTGTGCCAGCAGTTCAAAATGAAGAGTCCGTCTGACAGCCCAGCTACTCAGGCTTTGAGATTTAAATATGACCTGCATAGAATTAAAAAAAAATAAAATTAAAAAAGCTTCAACTACTAAAGTGTTGTCATTGTTGATTTAAATGACAAATTAGTGGGATGGAATTCAAGACACTTAATTATCACATTAGTTAGCCAGATGGTTTATTTGAAATCCCAGCAGACAAGTATCTGAATTTTGCTTTAAGTTGGGCTCAACGAGTTAGCAAAGGCAAAGGACAGCAAGAGTATGCAACTCTCTTTTGCTTGCTTTAACAAATAAAATTTTCTCTGCCTACCCCCTTGAGCAATGTTTCTAAGGGAATTTATAGAAAAAGTGGCAGCCAAAGGAATATGAGCGTTCCGCAACTTTTTGGATGTCTTTGGTCACTTAACAATTGTGTTACTCCCCTGACACTAAATTTCCACCAGTTTTTCAAAGAAAGGGATTTTGAAGCAAACTTCCATAAAAACAGAGACTTTTTCTAAACCTGAAAAAAAAAAAAAAAAGGTTTCAATAGTCTGAACCATCTTTTTTCTCTCCCCTAAATGTTTTGGCAACAAATAAGATTCCTTGTTGGATGACTTTACGGGTGGTGGGGAGGAGAGAAGTCATGGATCAACAACCCCAGAGCAAGAACTGGTGGTATGACTTGGCTGAGCTGTGCTGTTTCAGCAGGCAGCTCTTGAGCGGCTGCTTCAAATGGTCTCAGCACTTTCACAGGAGTTTCCATTAGTGTCTGCTCCAGACGTGAGAAGAATCCATCAATTTCATTTTCAAAATGTCATAGCCTGTAATAACCGCCTTTGCTCAAACAGCTTCTCTTAATAGAGAATGTTGAATTCTGTCTGGTAACTGCATCCTGAATAAGTTTGTCTTGGGGAACAAGTCATTATTCTTGGAAGATTTTCAGAAGTTTTTTGGCTTTCACAGGCTGCCTGAGCCATGGACAGATACCATCTGCTCGTATAAGAACATACATCTCTAGTGTGTCATCGTACTCATGTATGAAGCACACAGACACAGAAGAGCATCACCTTCCATCCCATCCCCACCGTGGAAGGGACAGAAATCTCAGGACTCATTTTCTTTTGGTGGTTGAATTAGAAGAGTTAAAATGATAGTGACACAGAATTTCCTTGCCTTTAAAATATTTTTCAGATGACCCTTTGAGAACAAAATTAGCACCCGATGGACCCACCAAGGTGCTGACCTCAGCAGGACTCTTCTCCAAAGTTACAATACTGGTTCAAAATGGGGGAACAGAGGATCTGGAAAACAAGGCAACCAAAGGTATTTTACGTACAAGCATACATACAGGGGCCTCTGAAAGGTGGTATTTCCAAGCAGAGAACTACCACGATTTTCCTTTCCTTACTGGAGATGTGAGGAACAGAAATATTAAATGGCTTGTTCAAAATGACATTGGTCTCTCTGGCAGAGAAGAGAGTCATGTCTTGCTTCCCATATTTCAGACCACATACCTCTTGGATATCTGCCCAAAGAAGTTAAATCCCTTGTTTTATGTATTGCTCTGATGTAGCAATTGGTGAAACTTGAAACAAAACATAACAACCAACCTCAAAAATTCAAATCCCAATGATTTTCAACGAGACTAAAATTTTTTAGCAATGAAACACAAGTACTTTGAGGTGTTGCCCAAGAGGATCAGCACATGGAAATATTAACACAAGCAAAACATTAACTAGGATTTCCAGTAAAGACAGCAGAGTCGATTTGGTTCTTGGTATCAAATAGCAACATCTGCACTATGGTAGGTATATACTAGCCCCATTACTTTTCTCCTTCACATAAAAAGCAGATTGTCAGTATGAGAGAGAGTGTTTCTGGGTCAGGATATTAAAGTCAAGCTAATGCATACCAAATGCATCATCATCTATGTATTTTTATAGTTCTGGGGTTGTCTGCATTGTAGAAAAGTTGCTTTTCCTAAGATTATTCTTTCAGAGGCTAAATATCATAAAGAACTGCAGACTATTCAGTGTTCTGCCTTACCCTGGGTCCTTCTCCTCAGCTGGCATGCATGTGCTCAGATTTGTCTGTCATGACAAAGCTTTTCGGATCACTATTACCATTCAGAAGCCTTTTTCTAAACAACTGTGCCATGGTCTCCCCCTTCCAAAGGACGATGACAAAACAATATCGTCTGAAACCCACATGTGCCTCCTTTTCCTATGACTGTAGGTAGGAATGACCAAAGTAACCTACAGTAGAAGTACAGATTACTTTGCGAACGTTATTGCCTATAAGTTCCTGTCTATTACTGCCTTGAGATCCTGAATACCAAAGATGATCAAAATAATCCTGCCTGGCATCATTAGGTTTCCCTCTCCCAGTCAGGCCCCCCAGCTTCTCACCGTAGCTCAGTTTGCCAGTTTGTGCCTCTCAATATGTGTGAACTGTCACATCTCCACCTTCTTCTTCATCCTTTAGCATATGAAATGATACAGATTGCTCCTAGATGAAATGGATACCTCTGAAATCAGAAATGTTTATCAATGCAGGATGCCACAGCTCAAACCCAACTACTATAAATTAAGTTATGGAAGTACACAGCACATAGAGAAACATGAGGTTGGCACTACAGGAGGAGCATTAAAAAGCTTGAATATTTGAAACTGCTATAAACTAGAGGGTAGTTAGTTTTTGGAGAGTGTTTTTGGGACATGTTTTTACTTCAGAATGTGTCTAAAAACACACCACCCCAAGTGCAGCTCAGTTTTGCTGTCACTGAGGAGGAGAAGCTCCCGTGTGCTTGAGACACCAGGGTTTGGGTGTCCCTGAGAACAAAGGGACGTGGCTTCTCCTTGGGGTTAGGGTGGGGACAGGCTGCTTTTTTATAGACAAATGTCACTCTAAGGTGTTGGAAAAAAAATACTAAACTCTGCAAAATTATGACCAAAGATATGATTGCGAGACTTGACATCACACATGAACACACATTCACTACACAGGACAGAATTTACTAAATGATGCTTCAAAATATACAGTTCAAAAAAAAAAAAAAAAAAAAAGTGGCCACCCTTGCCTTGGAAAGGACAAAAGCAGAGATGAAATACCTCGCCTATGGTGATGTAACAGGTCAGTAACAGAAGTGGGACTATAAAGTGTGCCATCAGTTAAGTGAATCATGTACTACTCTTATAAACTATAATATTGCTTCCCTTAAATCTCACTTGAAAGAAGAATATTGGCTTAAAGTGCATGCTGGTCTGCTTTGTCTCCAAATACATACTTCAAAGAAAGGTTGCAAATATTTATTCCAAGGGTGCTAGTGGGCAATCCTTTAGAAGTGGAATAGCTACCAACGATATGTCATGGGAAATAAGTGTTGAAGTTACTCCATGGCAGAGCACTGGACGTTTATGTGGGAAAAATAGCCTGCCTAGTTTTTGAGACAGGCTGAGGAGAGTGGGGGAAGGAAGAGGAACACCGAGCTGTCAGCTCTCAGCCCCTGAAGACAACTGAACGACTCCAAGTCACAGGGAAATTTTGCCCAGCCCTTAATGCAAAATAGCTGAAAGAATAAAGAAATTGTACGACTGGGGGCAGGGGAGTTAGTTACACTCAGAAATGGTTTTAAATGTAATTTTTCAGAAGTTTCACTGGCTGCTATTTATTGGCAAGCAGGTTTGTAATAAATTATGGAGCCATATTCTGTTTCAAAAATCAAAGATTCATTATTTTCTTTCACAGTTTGTGTTTTTCATTGCAGTTTGAAGGCCATCCTATATAAATTTGATTACGCATTTGCAATTTATTGTTTGCCTACTGTTAAACCCGTCTTTTCTGTGAAACTGCTGAGCCTTTGAGAGAGAGCTGTTAAAAGACTGCAGCTAATCAGTCCTTTTTCTGGAAGGACTCTCTCAGCTAGAAATGAGGTATAAGATCTGTGGCTTTCAAGTTCTACTGTCTAAATTGTTCTTCCGCAACAGCTGGAGAAAATGCTTTCAAGAGTTTTGTGCTTCTTCCTGTGTGGTGATGCAGCTTTCCTCTAACGACTATTTCCCATCAATACCCACAGACACCTACCTTCTTAACCACTGCTTTAACGGTCTCTCACCACTTCCACCTTTCCGGAAAAAAAAAAAGAAAAAAAAGAAAAAAAAAGAGAAAAAAAAAAGAGAAAAAAAAAAGAGAAAAAAAATACTCATCTCTCATCCGGGAGAAGGTTTACAAATATCTGCACACCAGGCTGTTGAAGGAGATAATATCTCAAAGAACTTAAAATTAGGTGTACAATTCTTCTCTAGTGAGAAAAACTCAAAACGGTCCTGAGCGTGTGGAGGTAGCAGATGTGACCAAAAGTTCAGTGTATGCCCCTTCTCATGCTAAAATTGCAGTGATCTTTACTGAAAACTTCACAGCAAGAAGAAAAAAAGGGCTCTTTTTCCATGCAGTATAAGGTGAATAGCTAATGCAGTTATATACAGTCCCGTTTTCTGAATAATCACACCTTCTTTGAATTACAAGAAAGTTAAAAAAGTATTTCTCAAAACCTGCACAACACATAAAAACTCTGGTTTTTCCAAGAGCCACCATCTACTGACTTTTCTGGGAAATTTAATGTTTGTTTCATTTTCCAGTGGACTCTGGCAATCCATTCAATTGACAACTTAAACTCACACTGCATTAACAACAACATATTTTAACCTTTTTAGGATAATTATTCACCTACACAATTATTCAAAATGCAGTAAAATATTTAACTAACTGGTGTTTCTTTAGATAGTAACGGAGAGTATCGTAACAGCCCAGCAAATCAGTGCGTATTAACAGTGTCATAGACTCAAAATTATTACAAATATTGTACACTCTGTCATCTGGATTAGTTATTTGCTAGGAAAACAAGAACAAAGACAGCTGCAGCAGAAGAACCTGTACACGACACAGTCTGGTAACTGGTCATATAGACCATTATTTCATGGAATATTCCCAAACTTCATTTGGGGTAAAAGATGATTACACGATTCAAAAATTCTAAACTGCCACCTGTTTTTAGATCTGTCTCTAACGAAAAATACAAACCAGTTTCCACACAGAACGCTAAAGGTCGCCACCCCCGCCCCTGAAAAAAGAGAAGTGCTTTTATTTAAATCAAGCCATGAAGATAGCGATGACAAAATGTCACAGAAATGCATTTATAAAATCCGTTAATCAATAGCTATTTCTGAAAAAGAACATAATATAAAGTCGTTGCTGATATCCTCTGAACTCATAAGGCACAGGTTGTTAACATCACTGGGAGAATGTTAAGTAGATGGTCTGCAAGAACTGAGGTTGAAAAGTGCTACAGAAGTATTTACTGAGTAGTAAGGACACTGTCTGCAATCAAAGGGAAAACAAATATTAAAAGACCTATTTTAAAACTTTTTTTTTTCCCCAGCTGAAAATAGAAGGTTGTTCACAACCACAGGATTCCACTCAGTCAAATTAATCATAGAGGGGAGTGGATTAAATTTAGATTAAAAAGAAAATCATTTTTACCAGAAAGGTTAGCTCTGAGGTATTCATGAACAAAACAGCAAATTGAATGTTGAGGGTTTATAGAGAATCATCCAAGAACCTACATCCAAACCAGTGCTCTGGCATTAAAAACCAAGGCAAGGGCCTCAGCTCTGGTTTGTGTGTCAGCCAGGAGCAATCTCAAGGTTGGTCTCTGTGGCTCTGACAGACTCAGAGGGGAAAAAGGGCACTCTAATCAGTTCGTGTTTATTAGCAACCCTTGATTATGGAATGGTTGTGCCACTGCACAAACACAGCAGTCAGCATCTCCTCTTCCTCCAACAAAAGCCATGACAAATGCATTAATAATAAGATTGATAACACTGTTGTTATGTTGCTAATATTGCTAAGTGTGCTAATTCACATGTGGGCTTTTATGTTAACTGCATCCAAACTTTGGAAGCAATACACCTTAACCTTAGAATGAGATGATGCAAAGTCAGTTTGTGTGGCTAGAGCACGGATTCAAAATTCCATGTTTGTTACAGGTTCCCTGTTACAGGAGTGCAGGAAAAATAAAAAAAAAGGAATTTTTAAAGAAAGAGGATAACACCAAAAGTTAGGTGAACAATTGAAATCTAAGTGGAAATTCACAGTTAATTCCATTATTAGAAAGCTTTTCATGGTCTAAGAATAAGAACCATTTGGGCTTACTTGACTGCTCCAGCAGTTCAGAAAGGTGTTTTGGATGCTGATTTGGGATAGTCAGTAAGAGAAAAAGGACTGAAGAACTCAGTGTAGGAGGGAAGAAAGAACAGTATCCAGAACCACTCACAAAAAGGTGCCACAAAGACAATAACGTAAGTAGGTGACTATTTTTATTTCCTCTACTTATTTAGGAGAGTATCTCAAAGGAAAAGTCTGAAATCCCAGGTTTCTATTTTTTTTTACTAGATTTTTTATCAGGTAAAAATCAGAAGATCTCATCAGCAATGTTTTTATAGAATTTAGTGAAAATAGCTTTACTTCTACTTCCAATGCATAATTATAGGCTTTTTAGTTTGATGTCAAGGCTGTTCAGCTACTTAATGTTTGTGTTTAAACATCAGACAAGTTCATCCTATGGTTTATGTTTTCTTTTCACTTTTCTAATTCATAAAACACCTCATTTTTCTTTTCATGCAAGAAATTCAAATGAGACAAACATTCAAATGTTGAACATGTGCAAAATTTTTCTATTGCAAAAAGCTGATTTTCTGCGTTTCCTATTCTCAAAAAGGAAGTTACTTATTTTTTGCCACTTTTATACTTTTACATCAACTAAAGCTACGGATATGACCTAAATTCAATTAAAAATTTTAATTTAGACACTAAGAACCTATTTAAACGTTTTGGTTTAGTTAGAAATTTTATTTCATAATCTTTTTCATTTAATGAGTATATTCACCAATTAGAACAGACCTTAAAGACTATTTTTCTTGCAAAGATCTTAAAATTACCACATCCTAATTAAACTGTGCATGCAAATAGCTTAAGAAACAGCCATCTTATACATTTTCGTTTCATTTTTTTAAAAAATGACCACACAAACCACTAAAATTAGAACTAGCTCATCGTCTGTAACAGAACAAGAATCAGATTTCAACAGGCGCGTTCCAAAGTGAATATATGCCCTTATCAGACCGTGAGCATTTGATTGTTTATTTTCATACATCACTAAGAGCTTGTTTGGAAATTTCACGTCCGTAGATATGCATGTATTTGTCAGTGTGAACACCGAACACCAGCTTGTCAGCTATCACACTTTGCTTCTCTCCCTTCACGAGGAAATGTGCACTGAGACAAATGTCCCTGTCCTGTCCCCAGCTCACCAGAGACGTGTCACAACGTGCTGTGTGTCACAGCTCTCATCCTGCACCTCCAGACTGTGCAGACTCATTTTGCAACATTAGGACAGAGTTTAGATTTCGTAAACAATATTGGTATAAAAGCATTAAGATCATAAACCAAACTTTTCTGGTTTCTGTGCCAGCAACTGCAGGGAGATGAGGAGCTGTCACTGACACTCCTTTCCGGCCTCACTCGCTGCTCCCGTGCGCTGCGGTATTCAAAATTTATCCCCGCTTTCATGGGTAACAATAGCATCAGCTGATAATATGCCAAACCAATGGAGTCTTATTTCATTCACTTCAGGGTAGCTTAAAGTCTTAACTTGTGGGTTTTTTGGTCTTGGGCTGAGAAAGCAGGGTGAAGACTGAATTTTACTGTTCACACACTTTCTTTTGTATAGGTGCCGGAGCATTAGCAGAGACAGAGATACACACATTTTTTGAATGTAAAAAATTAACATACATAATCCAAGGAGACAACACAGCAACTTGAATAGAATCCATTCACATAGACAACTGAGTAAAAATAATCTGTCCATATTGCAGCTATTCTATGCCACCATCTGTATCTGATCTTTATATAGATGGATGATACATTGACTCCTGCAGCACTGCTCCAAAATCTCATGGCAGAGAGAAAACTTTGCTGTGCCTTTCAGCTGTCTCATCAAAACAGCCTTCAGCCAGTTCCATACCTTCAACACCACCAGAAGACACCTGACAACGTCGCTGAAGTTTTAGGGTGATTTATCTGAGTGGTACCGAAAGAAACATCCATAAACAGGGCGTGCAACCGCCCAAGGTACAGGTACTGCTGCATCTCACGAGTCTAGGATATAAATGTGACAAATTCCAAAATAACTCGCTGTTAAGCTTCCTTTGAATGCATAATTTACAATGGAAAAATTCAACCCTTGGTCATTCACATGGGCAGCTGCTACTTGCAGCCCTCACTGTGTGAATCAAGTCAGGACTGAAGTGTCTTGTGTCCAGAACTGAAATCCAGAGGCACGAAATTCCTAGAGAGGAGGGTCACAAGAGTTTCTGCTATTTTACTGTATATTTAATGTTAAATTTTCTACCTCACTTAATTTATTCAACTTTGATGAGGAAAAGGGGTCACTGATAACATTTTACTAATTCGTGCTGGTTGCCAGGTTGGCATACACAGCTGAAAAAATACAGAGTTGTTTTTTTTTCTTCCTTTTTTCCTTTCCTTTCCACCCCTTTTAAACATAAACTAAAAAATATTACCTTTGTAATACACAAGCAGTCCCTTTCCTGCACGGTCTAGAGTTGTAGGCCTTCCATCAGTCTTTTTCAGCACACTTTTAAAGCCACTTCAGCATTAAGGAGCTCCATAACTGCACAGCAACTGGCTGGCTGCCAACCAGCTGCAAAACAAACGCCCCTTGTATTGACATTAGAGGTTCCTTGATCATATTCAATAAAGAACCTTTGATGTTAGCACTATTGGCTAATATCATCTTACAGGGTCTTGAGGGAGAGTTTATCAAATCTGTAAGACAGATCATGAAGCAAAAAAGGACCCTCTAGTGTCAGAAAAGAACAAAGATTGTGTTTTGTGAGGTAAAAATAGTATTTATAGGTGGGAAAATGTCAAAATAGACACATCATCTGTTTTTTTCGGTGTAACATTTGGTGAACCACAGATCTCACCTTGTCTGGCAAAACCCAAGTTGTGCTCTCTGGTTATCCAGCCTCAACAGAGAAGTCCCCATGGGACACTGAACAAACCAGCCATGCTTGGGTGCCTTTCTGTCGCTCCATATCCTCCCGACTGCCATCCCATATCCTCCTGACCTTCCTTTGCTGTAGCCAGGCAGCTGCCTCCTCCTTTGCCTTCCTGGCAGACTTTCTGCTTTCAGAGCAGTCTGTCACCCTGCCCACAATGTGGCACTTCAACACTTGGCAGGTTCAAAGCAAAGCTTCTAGTGCTCTAGTACTATGGGCTGTTCGGTTTAGAGAGACCTCTCAAGTACATGAAACCGTAAAAGCAGAGACTGACAGGCCTCCCGAAAGCTTCCAAAACAAAAGGGACACTGGCTCAGGGGAAAAAAAAAAAAAAGGTGATGCAATACCCAGTGCCTTGTTTCAGAGTGCTCCAAGAGGAATGGCCCCTGGAAGGGTAGAAATCTTTCCACATCCTTGACTGAAATGTGGAAGGTGTTCTAGGTTTTGGTGGTGGTGGTTTTGGCGGTGGTGGTTTTGGCTTTTTTTTTTTCCATTGCTTTATCTTTTTCTCTCATCTTTAGTTTTCTGTTCCACTGTGGGAAATACCCCAGGGGGCCCGGCTTCTTGTCTTTTTTTTTCAGCTATTGCAAAATTTCACCTTTCCCAGCCCTCTAGACACGGAACAGCATCTGGCTAAATGTTATGACCTGGAAGATTCCTTCCAGTACTAAGCTGAAGGAAACAACTTCCCTAACTTCCCAGCCATCTCCTTTTAGTCTGGGTGGGACAGGCCTGTTTACAGGAAGGTAAAATGACCCTGCTGGAGGGGTGGTGTCGGTGTGTTGTGGTCTCAGGCTCGCCTCCAGCACTGGTTATCAGCAAATGCTGGTGAAATGCGTAAGTACCAAGCAGTCACTCAGCGATAGCTTTCCTGTTATACTCTCCTAGCTTGCAATAGCCAGAGGTTTATCAGCTCACAGATATCTAAAAGTTTTTCTCCCCTGATTTTTTGATAACAGAAGGAAAAGGCAGAAAAAGGCTATCACATATCACTTAGATGAGAAAATAAGATATTCTATTTCATTTTTGTGAAAACACACAGGCACAGATGGAGATGATGATCATCATCTTTTGAATGCTGGGTTGTGCTCTCATATTGGCCTGGCTTACTCAGCGAGGCACAGTCATTCCATGCCATTAGACATAGCCCCGTATGAAATAGCTGATATTATTCTATTTCTTGGGCCAGCTCCTCCCTCCTTCTCCCGTTTTGTCTGCCCAGCTCAAGGGCTGCTGCCTCTTCACTCCCACCACCGGTTCACATTCAGGGACGTTTTCACTTTAGGCTCAGCACCTCGTGCACTACTCTCGGCTCTGCTGCACCTCCCGCTCTGGGAACACAGACTGGGCAACACTCCCCGCTTGTCAACACCAGTGGGAAAAACACTCAGCCCTGCAGGCCCTGAAAAATGACTCGCTATCTTATGTCAAGGACACCGGCACTAGAAATGGACTGTCAATAATAAAAATATTTTCTGATAAATCTGCACAGTGGGTGGAACACCAGTGTGTTTATTTACCAGCTGGCTGTATGGGATGTTCAGCCTAATTGGTTTTATGCCCTAAGGCAGATATTTTAAACTAATTAACAGATGCATAAACTTTATTTAGACATGAACTGTTCAGGTTATCACATTGCATCAAACCGATAAACAGCAGCTCACAATATAATCGTTGCAGGGAGGAACTTCCCAGTGCCACAGCCTCCAAAAGCAGTAATATTTGTCATCCCTGCATTTTTGTATCATTGGGCTCCTTTTCCAGCTACATTCTTCAGGTGAACACGTTTTTGCAAGCTGTTTTACATTCCCGTCAATAAGCTTTTCTGAAAATGTTATTGTTTCTTTGAAATAGAAGATTGAATAATAGAATAAACTATGACCATACTTTGAAAAAAAACCCCCATAAATGAATAAAATTTCTAATTTGTGAATGAACTGATTAGTTACTCAAAGTAGTTTCTTCCACAAAGAAGTTAAAAGTGTAAGATCACCCAAATGTTTTGTACCATGACTATGACTCAGTTGCCTTTTAACAATGTGTGTTCGTTAAATAATTAAAAGCTGTCAGTTCTTATTAAAATTCATATGTGTGTGTGTGTGTGAATATATATATGAACAAAAAAGGGCCTGAGATATAAAAGCAAGTTTCTTTAGAAAAGGAGGAAAGGAGACATAAAGTGTAGCCAGAAAATTATATAGATGAAAGGAAAGAAAATACTTCACCCAACACTGTTATCTCAGCTCTATAAATTAAATTTAACCACTCTTTCCAAGTATCCACGTTTGATGCAAGTACTTGAGAGGGATGAAATCAGTTGAGAGTTCTTAATAACTCAGTACCTGGGTATTTTTTAAAAGATTAATGTTCCTAGACTGCATCCCTGTCCCCTTGGTAATCAGGGAGGTGAAAGAGTCTACAAGCTTTACAAGCACAAATGGTATGGAAAGCAAGTTCAAAGGTACACGTGTGAGAATTCATACAAAGTATTCAGGTTGGGGCAAAACTATTTGCAATCTGAGCACTTATCCACTTGAAGAACAGAAGCATCATCACAAAAGATTAGCTAACCATCCTAATTCCAAAAGCACACCAATTGCTGGCACAGAGCACCTCATGCTTAATTCAGACAGACAAGATATTGCTCTCCAACAGCTCTAATGCTCCCCAAATAAACATCATATTTCGGTAAGCAATTTTCTGAGCATTAGAAAACACTTTCAGTATGGAGAATAACCTATAGAAGAAAGGAGAGAGGGTGGCAGTTGAGCTGTAGTAGAAAAAAGATAAGGAATGTGAATCCCTGAAAGTGTCATTTTCACTGTGTTTAAGAAAGGGCATAGAGGCATAAAAAGGGAAAAATTTGAGACAACAGTATGGAATTGCCTGGACCTGCTACAATCATTAATGGTCTTAACTGTAAAAAAAAATTCACATGACAAAATGATGTCTCAGACAGTTGGTCCCTGTTTTAAATGAAACCAAGGGTAAATGTATTGTGTAGCATAAAGAACATGAATTACTAATTCTAATCATCAAAGATGATTTGAGATCCAAAGGGCTGAAATGTCTAAAGAAGCCAAAGAAGAGTCCTTGCAAAGACAGGCAGTTTCCAGACCAGCCAGTGAGAGAAGAGAGGTTTTTAAAGAGCCGAAGTCCTGATACCTCAGAACAATTTAGTATATTTGGGCTGAGATAAGATAGAGCAAGCAGTGTGTTTTCAACACTGGAAGAACAAAATTAGATCTTTTAAAATACTTTAAAAGTTTCATGCATTTTTGCCCATTTCCAAATGTGATTTTCAGTGTGTACTAATATTTTAATAATTCTGTCTTTACATATCTGAACTCCACTGCTGCTCAGACAAAAAGAAAAAAAGAGCCTCCTCATGTTAGATATTATTTGCATAAAGCATTAGGAACAGAAAATTCCAAAAAATGTTAACAAAATGAGATAACCACATTTTAAGCATTACTATTTCAGGCAATCCAGAGGCTTCTCTAACTTTTATGAGACTTGCCTTCATTACAGGTATTTCATGTTGAGAATAAGATGCCTACTTTCATTTTTCTCTTCAAGTCTTTACACCTTTTTTTCTTTCATTTTCTTACAATAATCATAAAAAAACAAAAGGTCCCTAGTGATTTTGCACATTGCTCATATCTGACAAATATTAATTTTAAAAAAACCCCAGCATTTATTTGAAAACTGGATGCATAAGAGAAAGTTTTAAAAGCTGGAAATGTTTACAGTATGAACATTTAGTTCTTCACACTCTGGTGAACCTGTGAATTTCCTTTTTATAGTTGCAAGTTAATATGACAGTCAAATTTATGTTTACAAACTATGCTTAAGTATGAAACACTAGATTATGTCATTAATGGAATTTTAAAAGATAGCACAGTTGTGTTCATTAACACAACAACATTAAAGGCGAGTATTTTTACTTCTTCAGTGTGAGATGACTTTTTGATTTCACAGAATAAAAAACTGAAGCCAAACAACCTGGGTATTCTTTTCAAACCTACCCTATGTTTTTCTAAAATAACAAATTTAACCTTCAAAGATGTGTATGGCATAAAAGAGGCAGTCAACTGGTAGTTTACTTTGCTTTTTATAGCCACATTACTCTCTATTTTCACTGAAAAAGGCCACACATGCTATTTTAAAGTCTGATGACTCCGGGCTTTTTAGTGTAAACCCTCAGCCCCTCCCCGCCTCCTCCTCAAATCCTCAGACTGTCCGGTGACTCGAACAAGTATTGCTTTTTCTGTGCAAGCATCTCTCTCCTAAATCAATATACCAGGGTGAAGGCAGCTTGTCATTTCCTGTCACAGGATACCCTCCTAAATTACCCTTTTCAAGAGTTCAGCAAATCGTGTTTCGAGAAATGACCATTTTTATTTCCTTTCTGATTTAACATGTTAAAAATAAACACCAGCCATACTGCTCATGAAGTCCAGAGCCAGATGAGAGCATTGTAGATCAAAAATCAACATAAAATTATTTCTTCTCACAGCTATAACGAGTTGTATTTGAAGTCAAAAAAGAAAGCAATCCTTAGGTGGGATATTTTTAAAGACATTTGCAAAAGCAGAAAAGGAATCTGAAGAAATTACAGCAAACTCTTTCCCCTACTTTCAAGATTTTACGTTGGAGCATGCATTCTTGATTGATAAAAAACAAATGTCCACAAAAATGCTCAATATAAATGCTCAGGTTTAAGATGCAATAATCTGAAAGGTGTTGAAATTAAAACCAGTTAAAGTTACAGGCTTTCACACCAAGATGTTTTACCTTGGTGTTCATGTTTTACACGAGGAATTACCACACACGCTGTACTGTTTGCACAGTTCTCATCTCAGAGCAAAAGTTACAGCCACAAATTCCATGCAATGATATTAAGAATGAAACTGAAAAATTGGACTCTTAGTTGAGTGGCCAAACCAAAACCTTTTAATAAGTAATAGGTTTAGCTCAAATGATGATAGAATATTTTATTTGATTTGCAAACTAACCTTTATTAAAACTTCCTTTTGGTTATGAACAGTTTGAAGCTATAAATGCCTGTGTTTAAGCCTGGGATAGGGGCTGGCCCGTGCCATGGAGTCAGTGTGCAAACACTGATTTAGGGGACACATAGAATGCTTTGGGTTGGAAGGGACCTTAAATACCATCTAATTTCAACCCCTCTGCCATGGGCAGGGACACCTTCCACTAAACCAGATTGCAGACAGAAAAGACATTTTATACAATCCTAAAAACCTTGGCACGGCAAATTGAGGGCTTCAGTGCAACTTCCCTATCTCTAACTCCACTCATGCCAGCACATGTTTAGCCACTTCTATGTGACCAATTTTGTTTCACTCATTTCCATACACAGTTAATTTTATGTCTGTTGAGATAATTTTAGAAATATCTAAGGTTTAAATCAAAGAAAGTCATTAGTAGTCATCCACCCAAAATTACAGCTTTTAAATGTTTGTTCTGAGGTTAAAATAAAAACACAGGGTGTTCAAAGTTCTTCCATTTCTTAAATCTAACCAATGCTGAAAAAAGAAAATTAAAAAGTCCTTCTTTTATCTACTAGAATTCCTTAATTTCTTCATTATTTTACATCTGTTTTATAGCAGCCTTTTTCTACACTTGAGACTCAAATGTGGTGGGACTAAATCAATGGTCATTCTTCTACTTTAAATCATACGACAAAGTATTGACCCTGCATATCTTCTTCTGTACTCTTTATTCTCATTTTGGAAAAGATGGACAATAAAAGTTCAAAACCCCTCCACAATCTGCTTCAGCATAACAGCATCAATGTGAAAAGTGACATATTCCAATACAAAACCAGCATACATTTTAACCAGGGATGTGCTGCACCATCCCTAATGTACCTCGTTAGCTCAATCAGCTTTTACTGTTCAGTTGCTTTGGTGTTTTGGTCAGTTTCTGAGGTCTCTAAGCAGATCTCTCATCACAAGAATGGATTTTTTTTGGTACATATATTGAAGATTGTTGAGCGTTAATCTGAGTGTAGAAGATTCCCTGTTTTAGGGAAGCACACAATTTCCAAAAAGTAAAAGCATGGCTTTGCCACTTGTTGATCAGGGTTAAGGAAACCTGAAAATGTCCTAAAATCAGACCCTGACTCCCACTGTATTTTCCACCTTTACTGGGTTTGTCTAGGTCTCACACATGACAGATCCTCATTACATTGGCTATTCCTTCATTATTAATGAACACTGATTTTTATCCCCTTTCTTGTATAAAGAGCCTCATGAAGTTGCAGAGTCTGCTTTTCTTCTCTGAGGCAACCAAGGTCATTATTAGCAGCACACTTGAGGGAGTAAAAGCCGTGTGCTTACTGCTGCTGCTTATGTTTGGTAGTGTTGAGATTTCAGTAGAAGCATTGCTGCTGCAGCAGTGAACTCAGCATAGGAAACTTCATCATTGGTGTTTCTTTTCCTTACAAAGTAAAAGAAAAGCTTTAGGGTAAAATATTGCTTTTCCATTAAGTTCCATTAAGTTCCGTTCTTAATTATACAAAATGCTATAAAGGTTGCAATTTGGATTATAGTCACTCTTTAAATATCAGAAGATTTTAGACTTGATTCTAAACATATATTAGCTTTAATTTTTAATTTCTTCAAGTGAGAATTTGGTAAGAATGTTTTAGCCAAGTAAAAAACTTCATATGATCCTTAATTGTAGATACTGAAAAATGCCTTTGACTTTCATGAAATCCCACATGCAATTAAGACCAATAATGTGCATTGCACATCCCAGACAGTTCATGTCAAAGTTCAATCCTAGCACTGTGTGTCCACAGTAAGCCACTTCCCCACGTTGGCATGTCAGGTTACTGTTGCTCATTTTTCTTTGCTCACGCATGCCAGTACATAATTAGCATTTTCAAATCAGCACAATCCCTTGTCATAAACAGGTAACATTTACCATACTTATTTTAAAGCCAAAGAAGCTGTCAATGCAATATTAATGGATTCCCTCTAGTGTGGCTATAATAATTTCTGAAATTAAGGCTTGTGCATCAATGGGTATCTCTGGCATCAGGTAGAGTGAGCAGGGGCTTGGACTGCAACAAGCAGCTGCATTTGCCATAGGCTAATTCACCTGCTGCTAGGCACACACCAATAAGAATCACTAAAGCAGTAGCCAGACTTCCAAATCCACAGTGCTCCCGTGTAATCCCCTCTTGCACTGCCAGCAGCATGCAAAATAAAGAAATAAAAAGCTTATCCCGATTAATGCTAGTCAGAAGAAAAAAATATGCAAAGGTGTGGTACCAGAATCAAAGAAGTTTAGACTTTGAGAGGTTAACTACAATTTGCAAAGTGAACTTTTTATTTCGATTGTGTTTTAAAATTATTGTTAAGGAATAAAACCATCTGCCGGCGGGTTCCTCTTTGAAGAGGTCCCAGAAAGCACATAAACGCTTGCTCAAAACCTTTACTCACTGCTGTCCCCATTTCCCTTCCTGTCATGTTCATTTTGTAGCTCTCTTCCATTTTTCGGACCTCCCAGTTTCCCTCTTTTATGGCTATAAACACTCAGTGTCCCGACATTTTCCTCCTAGTCATCACCCTTTTCTCCTGAGAGGTTTCTCATTACCTCTGAGGCTCACTGTGCACAGACAGCCTCCATGCTGCCCTCCCCACCCCAGTGCCAGTCAACTGTGCTAAATCCAGACATTCCAGATGCCACAGATACTTGTCCATTACATTATCTCCCTTCAGCCCATCTGCTAAAATCAAATTTGCTGGATCGGGGACTAAACAAATGCTTCCCCTTCCCCGGCCTCTGGTAGCACTAAGCCAGCTTAGGGTCAGTAATAACAACAAAACTTTGAACTCAGGACTTTTGGTTTTGCATGAAGATGCCCAACTCAACAAATTAAATTTAAATGAACAATTGAGCTCTCCTGTCATATTAAATACTGTTGCAGTGTTGAAAAATATTTAGAGAAAGTAATCTTTGCACTATTTTTGGACCTGAAAGACCTAATGTTCAAGCCCTAGAATGGAATCAGAACTTGTTAACAAATAAATAGTAGCAGTATTTATCAATGCAGTTATCTTTGTACTCCTCAATAACCACACTGCTATTTTGTATACACATGTACTGCATACCATCTGCTGATGTTTATTTTAATTCACCAGGAAAGGCCTGTGTTTAAGTTGGAATTTAAGTGACAGAATCAGAACAAAAGAAAAAGGGCAGCAGAATAAACTGAATAAATTCCAAGTCTGACTTGTAAAGGCAGACAATATAAAAGCTATAATCTTAGTTTAATCCCCACACTTTTTAAACATAGTAATTACTAGACATCTGCTGGTAACACAGCCTTGCTATTGGATAACCTTAATTACCCTGTAATATTTCCTGACACTCCCCAAAATATGCCCTATGGATAATAATTCATTCACGGTTCAGCCCCATTATTAGCTACTAATTCAAACAATCAAGACAAAGACAACGAACAGATGACCTTGAACAATTACCCACTCACTGAACAGAATTTATTTCATGCTTTTCAAAGACTTTACTGCTTTCCTGGCTTCATGAGCAGCACTCAAAAATTAACAAAACTCAAGCAAGAAAAGAGCTGCAGAATAAAAGGAGATTTGCGGGGGTACCCCAGCTCCCTTAAACATCATTTGCTTGCATGAACAGCATAATGGCTTCTGCAATACAGTTCATTTTCTAAGATTAAATAGGGACCTAGACAGACTGGGTGCAAAACCCGATACAATTGTTTTAATAGACTGGATTTGTAAGGTGTTTAATTATCTGCAAGAAATGTATCGGGAAACCTGGAATGAAAAAACTAAATGCATGTAGGTACAATGAACAGAATTCATGCAACTGTTGCAGAAGCAGATAAAGTATCAGTGGCTTCAGTGCTGAAGTAGATGCTTGCGAATGTCTGAGGCTTCTCTTTGGGCTGCCCAGGAAATATTTCAGGTCACAAATCACACTTTTTCCTCATCTGAGCTGCCATAACCTGGTGCCCTTCGTTCTGATTGTACAGGTAAAGTCAAGTGCAAAAGATGGATTATTGCCAAATAAACCTAATCCCTACTACTTTGGGCGATTCTTTATGTTGGTCATTTAGAGAAATTATTGTTGCAATGAACGTGAAAGGGGATATGGCTTTTAAAATTATTATTATCATAATCAAATTTCAGACTTTTTGTCTTCAGATGAAGGTAAGGAGGAGGTACACCAAGAAGTGTAAAAAGCTATTGCCCCTTTCTCTGTGACTCAGGTCATTCCCTCTTTGAGAGTCTACGAGGTCCCTTGCAATACATCTGAAAGTCAAAGCATTCAGATTTAGCTGGAAATGGGACTGGAATTACTGAACCACCGGGAGAATAAGGTTGAAGGAAAAGACAGGAATAAAAGAATGTTATTGAAAATTCAAAGTGAAAAATCAAAGTCAAACTGAAATCTACCTTTTCTGAGATGGTTCTGAGAAAGATATTATCATTGTAGGAATATAGTTAAACTCCTTAAATACCTGTAGAAGTGAAAGGCAGAAATAACATATTGTCAATAAAATCAAAACATAGACATGCAAAATTTCCCCCTGCCAAAATCAGAACTATGATAAAAAATAGCTTCTAAACACAATCTATTTATATGCCCTAATCACAATGACTTAAAGATAAGATTTTTTTAAGGTGAAGTGCATAAGAATGAACAACCTTGTAAAGTTTAGAGCAGGATGTTCAGCCCTAAATCCAGACAAATAATCTGAAAGCCACAGATAAAAGGACAACTGTAGTTTTCCTTGGCCTTAAAAAGGTATGCAGTCTGCAAATATAAAGCACTTCATGAAAGATGGAGAGGAAAAAGGAGTCTTTTTTCTTCCAGTGGAAAGCATGAGACTGCAATGTCTTCAAAGAAAAATATTTGTGTCAACATAGCTTTACAAACTACTTGAGGCTTCTCGTTGAAGCTATGCCCTCTGAACATGCTTTGCTTATCAATAACGCCTAATAAAGCTTCTAAGATTTACAAGTCCACATTCCAGAAATGAGGTACGCATGATGAAATTTCTCATTCTGAGCAGATTTTTTTCTATTTTTGCACTACCCATCAGAATTTCCTCTTTGAGGATGGCATTGAAGTGTTAGCACATATCCCCATAATATTGCACAGTGTAGTCACTGTAAAAGGCAGTTCACAGAGGAATCCTCACTTGGAGACATTTATCCAAGGACTTTTGGAAGCAGTTTCAATAGGAATATACTGGAATATCTTTGGTATAGTCTCTTCTGGTTTCAAATATTTATTAATTACATCAACATTCCTCCTTTTCTCGTTTTCCTTTGATCATTACATAACCTACAAACCAACATTTGGGATTTTTATTAGGGAGTATGTTTTTCTATCTAGAACTTCTGCAGAAATGAACGTTGGACATTTCATTTCCAAGATCAAGAGTAGTCTCTCAGGTCGTAATCAAACCTCTAGGAAACAAATTTGTGATCAAGGCTTTTTAGGAACTGTGTGCTCTGTTTCTCTTTGAAAAAAATCACACACGTGACGAATTGTCAACATAAAATATTTTCTTGTGGAAAAACCAACAAAATAATCTCTTGGCCAAGGGTCAGGAATGGCCTTTTCTTATGCATAAATATTCAAATTATTATTTTTGAAGGGAAAGTTTGAAGTACACTTGTTATTAATTTCTATACAGACCAAATTAATGCAACTTGCCTGAAGCTCATGTCCCTGTTCATTCAGGAACTGAAATGTCATCTACAGCAAGATAGTCTTTTCTTCTAATTAATGTGGTCATGAAACAAATGAAACACAATATGCAAATTAGAGCTATGATGACTAAATAAAATGCTGTCCCTCCAGGAACAAAACACTCAAAATAAACTAGTTTCGTACAGTTGGTTTTGAAAGGCCCATCTGTTAAAACTGAAAGTATTTTGCTTCAATTACATCTGGTTACTAATAAGTGCCGTGTTTCAATTATTTCAGGGAAACTTAAAAGACAGAAGTTTTTGCTAGAGTTCAGGTTCAGAATGAACTATGTAACTGAGTTATCATGTGTTAATCTTAGATGTTGGACCAAGCTAAAAATTAAATTCACATTTCTGTTCACATCTGAAAAACCCCCTAGAAAGTCAATGTGAATCTATGAATGTTATACAGCCAAGAGACATATTAAAGATTACAGATTTAACCTCTTAATCTTAGGATTGCTACGAAATTCCATAAAGTCAGCACAAAGAAACCAAACTTATTTACAGAGTGACGGCGTCTTACAAAAATACGATTCTAAGAAAAACTACCGTTTTAATTCAGTGGTTCCATTTTCATGTGGCATGTTTAACCTAATCTCCTGGAACACACAACAGTATCTGGCACGATTACTGTAGAAAATACAGATTTATTAAATAACTGTTAGAAATAGCAGCAAACTGAGTGGATTCACTAAGAGGAATTCTGTTTCAAGCATTTCCTTGGCCAAGTCGTTTCGACAGTGGATGGTGTCCCTTTCAGACTGAAGAAGGTGACCTGGTTAGGGACACCTTCATAGCAGAACTTCGACCTTCTTCCCAAAACTGCAATGGGAGTTTTGACAATGCATCTACAACCAGTTTCACCTACTGGACCCTTCTGGGCTCCTAGAGTCCATGACATCCTAGACTCATTTCCTCTTCTTCATTAAAGCTTCACAGAGTGTGTCTCCTTTAACCCGCAACCCTAGAAATTTTTATGGCTAGGGAAAAAATATTATGTTCCAGCGATCCCAGACAAGGTGAAAACAAGAGAAGGAAAAGGTGACCACTTCTTCCAGAAAATCCAGAGACCAGTCCACCCTCTGACATGAAGGAAATCAATATTTCCTGGAATGAATCAGGTTCAAGACCTGGCATGCAACATTCTCCATCATAAGCAATTATTCTGACCACCAAATTGTGTTCTTAATCAGTTTTGTCCATCTGGACACAAATCTTTTCCAATAAAATCTCTATCCAAACTCTTAGACTCCTGTGAGAAGTCTTAATGTCAAGATCTTGCTATTTTTCAGTAACACAAAATCTGCTTAATTTGATTTTTTAAATGAGAATATAATGCCCCTAGAAAAGCTACAGGTACAGAAGGCAGTGTTATTGAAGCAATAAAGAAATCATCATCTCTATAAGCATCCCAGACATTCTGACAGAGTAAACCTTGTAGCTACAAGAGAGCTGGCCAGAACCAGAAAGAACTTAAGAGA
Organism: Mohoua ochrocephala; assembly: GCA_013398855.1. Lineage (NCBI taxonomy): Eukaryota > Metazoa > Chordata > Aves > Passeriformes > Acanthizidae > Mohoua > Mohoua ochrocephala. The sequence continues at coordinate 360,004 of VZTA01025096.1, read as the reverse complement.
AGCAGAATTTTTTCTTTCTTAGAAACACTGTTCAGCAATCAAGGCTTCAGAGCTTCTAAGGCCTAATCCACACAGTCAATGGAAGAGATGGACTTCAATTGCTACCACCTGCTTTTAATTTCTTGGGGTTTTTTTCCCAGCTCCCCTACACATGAAAGCTTATTTTTCTTTCTTAAACTGAATGCTTTTTCCTGCTTATGTTTTCCCTCTCCTTCCTGAAGTCATGACTGCTTTTATCTTCAATGTAGTCAATTCCAAGTGTAAACCAAAGACTTTGTGTACAATGTACTTTTAAAAATTGATATAAGCAAACCTGCCTGCTTTTCACTTCTCCCTGCTTCTGATTCCTTCTCGATGCTGCCTAATTCCTTCTTTCTCTTTTCTTAGCTTAACCTCTATTTCTCTACTCTGCAATATGTGTTTGCTATACAGTGCTTACAGTTATTCCTTACTCATTCTCTTCCTACTTTTACTTTCATGCACTGTCTTCAAAATCCAAATTTGTTTTCGATTGCAAAGATTTAAGGATTTTTTCCCCCAAAAATAATGCTTTCATTCCTTAGCTTTAGTATGAAGCAAAATATGTTTAGTTGTTTGAAATAGCAAGGATCATCCCACCTCCTACATGGTAAATACCAACTTGAATCATAGGATCTTCTCTCTCTGAAGCTGAGTGCTAAATCCCTGAAGCATATTTAGAACTCCCATCTTTAGTTTTGCCACAGATGTGTTACATCAGCCTGTTTTCTAGTTTCCTACTTGATGGGAAATCTCCTGCATACTGCACATTTGCAATTTTAGTGTACTGCAGTCTGACTTGAAACACTTCTCCTGGATGATTTTTACATCTGCTCACTGCAGTATAACCTGTACCTCTGCAAGGGTCACAAATCCTCATTTCCACCTTTTTACTTCATATATGTTCTACGTGCAGTGGAAGCTATAACTGTGTAAGATGCCACTGTAGGTATAAGGAGGCAGTTTTAGCAAAGCCGGTGGTTTTTCCATTGCTATGTTGCCCACGGAAGCTCAAACATTGTCTGGCAACTATCCTCAAGGGCAATTGTCTGGCCAACTTAGCAGTGGGCCCCCTGCCATCCTAACAGATGGGCACCAAGTGTAAGTAGCCATAAGACCATATAAGTGCATTTAGTGTGAAACTTGGGGCATAATTCCCAGCCTTGATCACCATATGGCTTTTCCATACAGAGTTTGTAATAAATGGGATGCACGGTGCTAATGTAACTTTGAACATGAACAGCATTAAGGGAAATAATAACGAGAATAGCTCCCACCATGGGATAAGCAGCAGGTAAGTTTGGAATTAGCAGGAGCAGTAGAAGAGTAGGATTATTATACATCAACATCTTCCCCACACTTTTATTTCTGTTGATCCATTAGGCTTTCCATGACTCAACTTCTGAAAAACAAGGAAATGGGCTCCTTCACTCCCCTCCCACTCCTCTACAGGGAAAGAGAGTGCAAAATTGTGAAAGCCTGTGCCTTCAAGAAAAAACCTTGGACTCATTCACAGTCTCATAATTGAAATGAGCCTACATTTCACAGTCATTTCAACACTGAATTCTGCAGGACTGTTTTAGGAGAGTGGCTCAGGATTTCATAGACTCATTAACCATGCACATATTAATGCTTTTATTCTTTATTCTTTTTGGACGTGGAAAGCACTTCACCTGCCCTCAGCACACATTGTTTCAGATGTATCTGATCTAGTGCTCAAGGAAAAAGGGAAACCAGTAGAACCTAGGAGTATGTTTGTGGCCACCATCTTTATTGTAAGTAATTCTAATTAGTGCATGCCTCGCTGCCTGTGGATTTTAGTTATTGCAGGAAACGATGTTTGTGTTTGCTAACAGAAGGGATTGTAAACAAACAGGAAGTACTGAAATAGGGTTTAGTTCCAAGAATGTGAATCTTAAAAATCCATACATTGGTTTAGAATATTTGTAGATAGCGCTTCTGAGTTTTAGTTATTGTCAGCAAAAGATACTGCTTGTGACCTTTGAACAGGGAGAAGTCCTGAGAGTATGAGAACTCTGAAGAAATATTTCATCTAATTTTAAAGATTTCAAGTGGTAAGAAATCATAGGAAATAGAATTTACCTGGTTATGTTTTTAACTTTTCCATCTTTTAAGGTGGTTGATTTACACCACTCTAAAATGATACCAGCAAAAGGAAAGGAGAAGTCCCACCTCTCCCAGCCCCAGTTACATATTTCTACTGGAAAGGGCAGTGCTGCCTTTCAGCGAGGCAGGACTTGAGTTGTTCGAGCCTTAGAGAAAAAGAGAGGGAAGTTTAATGCAGTATAAACCAATACAGATTTTGCTGGAAACAGTTCCAGCTGTGCAGCTGAAAGTCCAACACAATATATCTCTGTACTCTTGGCTCCTTAATCTGAGAGAGGAACACCTTTCACGAATAGATATATGAATTTGCTCGCTTTCCAACTCTATTCAAATAATCAACTCTGCTGGCATGAACACTTGCAGAAAGCAAAAGTCAAAGTTGCTTATGTGAACTTTTCTGGAAACGCAATTTAAGTCTGGCCCTCCAAGAATTTCGGTTGAAACATTTATCTAATTAGGAAGAGAGATAACTGACAGGCAGTATTTAATCAGAATCCTGAAGTAAGCATAATAGAGAATCAAACACAGTCATGCTTTTGGTTGAGAATTACGATTCCTTTCTGAATTAACTTCCTACTTGCCTGAAATAAGAAGAGTTAAATTAGTGCCTACTCATACATTCATTATTTAGGCTACCAATAGCTCGTCTCATATACAGTTAGATATGATTAGAGACCATTATGTTAATTTCCTCTTAAGAAGATTGGATCTTTTATTTTCAACTATTAACATACAAAGTTTGAAGCTGAATCAGTTTATGTTTCAAAAATCAGAGAATTAACTGGGCAATACAGCATATTTTGGCGGACCTATGCACTGAGAGGAGGCTCCAGTTTATTCACTAGTTGAACAGGGGAGTGCCACAAACCAAACATACAAAGAGAACATATCCTAGTCAGCGTCAGAGTAAAATTAAGAATGAAAAATCCCCTTGGAGATTCAGAGTCTACCACAAGTATTAGGAGGTCATATTCACAATTGAGAGAACACCTTTGTTCTTCAATGCGGCCCTGTTAAGAAATGACTCTAAAAGTTGCACGGCTTCCTGTTTATGATCTTTCAGAAACTTCCAGGTCCAATTCACTCAGTCTTTCTGAAAAGTATTTTTCTCAGTTGTCAGCCCTGTGAGACTGACCTTAAGTACAGGTCAAAGCATAGGCTTCTTGTGATGAGTGCGACTATGAGCACATCACCGAAAAAGGCAGGTGAAATCAGCATTACTCCTTCTCATGATACAATTCACTCCATAACCTGTCCATCATGAAGTCTTAAATATGCCAAAACCATAATGCAGAAAGAACAAAAGAACAGGGACTTGAATAAGATGAAACTAGACATGGGTGAAGTAAACATAAACAACAAAAGTTCTCTAATGGGCATTTATCACCCCAAAAAAGCAGGAATACTCTCGTTTTGATAAAAGAAGTTACAAAAGTTCTCTCTTTATGTTACAAAGAAAGAGATACATTTTCACAACAGAAATAACCTGCAGAACTCCCTACACCTACAAGTGATTAGACAAACCAAGAGCTTAATTTGTTTAGTGACCCAGATATCTGTCTAGATATTGAAATTAGAGAGGGTCTTTATGACAAGAGGAAAGTGCTTATCAGCCCACTGCTTCCTGCTGTAAATCACAAGCTTGGGTGAGGGCAGGGCTGTGCATAAATTTCCCCAATGGACAGCTGACTTGCAGAAGTTTCTGACGCTGGCAATTCCAAGAGGAGTGAAAGCCAAACAATCCTTGGCTAAATTTACAGGGTTTCAGCTTCCTCACATTCTCCACTCGGTTGAAGAGCGCACTTTGCTGCAGCACAGGCTGTGATGCAGAGCAGCCCCCGAGGGACACAGCCCTCCCTCTGCACCCTCCCTGTCGGTCACCTGCAAACCAGCCCAGCCCAGGGGCAGCACCCCAGTACCCTCGTGGCCTCAGGGGCTCCACTCAGAACAACAGTTACAAACCTGTTACAGAATTAAACTATGAGGCACTGGTGCATCTTGAAAGGTAGTCTGTTCTATTTTGCAGCAGGTGCATTCACAGTAGCAGCCATATTTTCAGAAATAAGAAGCAACCAACTTTTAGAGGAAAGCTTTCTCTTCTAGAAGAAGTTCTGGCTTTGTTTGCTTATGTTACAGTACTCATCCTAGCTTGTGGCTTTAGGTAGACTACTGAAAACCCTGGTGTTCACGGTAATTTATAATAGGAATAAAACTTTCTAAAGCCCTTTTGAAAAATCAATTAAAAATTAAACTCCTTGTTGTCTACCTTATGATAAACTGACAATATTTTAAAATGTGTTAAGATTTTTCTCTAGTAACTCTTGCTCTAAATTGTTAAGTACACAAAATTTAGAAATGAATGCGATAGAAATAATTTTTCTATATAAAAATTATTTCTGTTTCAAGTCCTCTTCTTCCCAAAAAATTTTACTTTCTAAGGTATCAATAATATGTTCAGAATTGCAAACTGGACAGTGTAGTGACCCTTTCAGATTCCACTTTCATAATCCACAGAATCTTTGTGTTTAATCTTTTGTTAGAAGACCCCGAAGTTCTTTGATGCATGCACATTATTTTCTAGTGATTGCCACCACATGAAAAGGGTGTTAATCCTCTGCTAATTAACAACTTGTTGAGGTCAAAGGGGGCCAGCACTTTACATTTTTGGATTTGGTGAATTTTTTGTTCATTGGAACTTCTCATTCTCATAAATTCAGGTATTCTATAATTTTGTTCCATGGCAGTGATAGCATCCTCTTGCCCTCTTAGTAAAGAACATACTAAAAGCTTTTGCTTTGACATGAGGTTCAGTTTGCATGTATTTTTCTCCCCTACAAGTCCTTTTCTTACACACACTGTTGCATCATGCAGCTTAGTTGGTTTATCTAGACAGGAGATGGACTTCCCACTGCTTTTGATAGTCATACTTCATGCTAACAAAAATAATACAATACTTCTAAAAATAGTTGGAAGATTATAAAAGGTATAAAACCCAATTCTTATTGATGGTCAAAAAGATTGAAGAAGGTCTTGCCACTTCTATTTATTCAGTAAACATTTTTATATATATATATATACACACACACATATTTATTTGTTTCTATGAGCATTTCTCCATTGCCTTATTAATCTGAAAAGTAGCTTCATTAACTCCAGGCAATTTTGACTTCTCTCACTGAAATACAACGATGCTGCCTGATCTGTGTATGTTCTTAAAAAGGTTCTGCAACTTGAAGAAAAGCAGCTAGCAAGACAGTAGCTATTTTGTTTTGCATTTAGTTCCCACAAACTGGAAAAGGTGCATGAGGAAAAGGCATCATAGAAACAGATAAACAAAACTTGATGGGGTTGGCAGAGACGACGAAGGAAAAAATGCAAGGGCACCAAACCAGTCGATATTCATACAGTAATTAAGACAGGTCTAACCTTAGTAATCCTGCCAGCGAGTTCCACAATTTTATGACCCATTGTATAAAGAGGCACTTCCTTTCATAACAAATGAATCTGCTCTTTTTCTAATCTCTCCAGATCAAGCTGAATCACCCCTTGTGAGGGGTAAGGAACGCAGACATTCCCAAAGTCTCTCTTCTACAAGCTTCAGTACTTTGCAACTGTTTTTTGTCATGACCCATTTTAATTATAATTTCTTAAACAATCTATCATAATCTTTGCAGTTTCCTTCACCCAAACAAACACCTTGCATTTACTTCACAGTTTTCATCATCATTTGAAAAACTGATATTTTTAAAATACCCCAGAAAGGATGAGTAAATTCTTTTTGGTAACACAGTTAGTCTAGTTTAAAATCAAAAGAAACTGCTTAGAATGAAAAAAAAACCCACCACCACTACCGAATAATTTTAATTATAATTTCATCAAAAAATCTTTTGAAAAGTACAAAACCATCTAAACTGAAGTGCAGACTTAGCCCCGCCTGTGTAGGCACTGTGAGTAATTCCATGTTATATAAACAGTATCTCACAGACAGCACTGCATAGTTGAGAGCCCATTAGGACAGTTTACAAAGGGCAGTGAGTGATCTTACCCTTCTGAATCTTGATTAAGGAAAAAAAAATTATTGAAAAGGTTGCTTGGTCTAAAATGATTTTGTTATCTGGAGCTCAGTAAAACCTCAGCACAACAGAGGTGGTTCATGCCAGGATGTGCCTATTCTTTTTTGACAAACGAAATACCTCCAGGGTGCTGAAGCTGTGCAGCTCTCACTCAGCCATGTGAGGGCTGAGGGTTTCCCTGAGGTGCCCTCACCAAGCGCACACCTTCGGCTCCTGTTCCAACGAGGCGCTGATTGTCCCCAGAATCATTTCGGGATGGTTTTGGCTGTTGAAATGAAGCAACTTCTGACATTTCATTTACGCATGTACTATGTTAAAGTGAAAATAGCTGAAGAAAGAACACTTGTCTTTCTTTTCATGATTCTCTTTTCAGAACTTGATTAAAGTATTTTCCCTTTTTATTAAGACCACTTTTTATTCGTTTCGATATTAATTTGTAGTAATAGATTTCCATGCAGATAAACTAGCAATTCACTTGAAATTCTATTCTTTCCTTAACGTAGTAACCAAGTAAGGAATTTGAGTGTGAGAATTGGCATTAGAACAGTGCTATAATTTCAGCATTGGATGCAGTTTCATTACTTGAGGAATCGGAGTATTTAGATGAAGTTAAATTAGGCCACAAGAAAATATATTTTTTAAAAAGATGATGACCTAAATGGTGAATTGTGACAGCAGCCAAGTAAATAACTTAACAAGAAAAAGCTTTGCAGAATATTGATTTAATGCATCACTTAAGCAACAGAATATCTCAAACCCGCATTATCCATGCTCTATTTCCCTGTACCTTGGACAGTTTATCTATTCACCTCTCTCAAAGGAACAAGCACATATTTCTACATGGATTGTTTGCCTATGATGCACAGTTTTAAACACAATGATAAAATTAATCTTTAGAATAATTCTACTTTTGTGGAAGATACTAGTTTGTAGAAATTTTAGCATACTGGAATTAGAGTTACAGAAATTTAACTAAGATACATTAATTTTCATTTTTACTCTGTGAAAATCCATCACTGCAAAAAAAGATTTTCACTGTTTTAAAGGACTGCAAACTGCACTTCAACTTCATTGCAGAGTTTCTAAAAGAGCTTTAAAAATGCCAAAAATCTGATATAAAATTATACTGATTTTAAATTGTGGCTTGGGACGTTACATTCAGGACAAAGACTATAAAGGTAGTGCTGTCTGAGAAGGAAGGAGAAAAGGCAAGAAAAAGTACTGAGGTTTTGGTTTTTGTTTCGGTTTTTTTTTTTTCCTTTTGAAGAAATGAGTGAAAGAATCTAATTCTTTTATAACTGTCCATTTCATTACCCAAAGTAAAATCTGGTGAAGACTATTTCAGCTAAAATTAGACCTTATCAGTGTTATGCCATTTAATATGCATGAATGACATCTTGATGGATAGAGAGGCATCGGATCTGAATTCTCTGATTTCCTCTCTGAGGCTGCAGAGCTGGAGCTGCTTCTGCCTGCCTCCATGTGCCCCAGCTGCCACGGCAGGTTCTGCACGTAGACTGCCCTGTTCCTGCAGCACACGCTCAAACAGCTCTACCAGGGTCCTACAAGAATTATGAATATTATGAATGAGGCCCTTCCCTACATGCCTGTCCTCAGGAAACACTCAAACCACTTTTTCCTCCAATACTTTTGATTTTTCCTGATTAAGCACTCAATTTTATGGGAAACAAGCGAAGAGTACCTGTGCCACTCACGAGGGTAACAGAAGCCCAAAAAAACCTATGATTTTCATGGAATTTTTGCTAAAACATGGACAGTCAGAATACTGTCCCCAGCATAGGGTTTCAATCACTTTTTATTCACATCTTCAGTATTTCCATCACTGTTACTCAGCCTCAAAGATATCTCACCATAGCCCAGCAAAAGATAGGAAGGTGAATTCAATACTGGGGAAATGAAGCAGAGCTAAACTCCTTTTTAGGAACACCTATTTCACCAGTAAAAAAGAACTGTTTCTAATTTTCAGGTCTGAGTCTTAGAGGGGGTGGCCACAAGGTCTCGCTGATTTCCCTGCCTCCCTCCACGCTGTGGTAAAAAGCTCCCAAGCTGTTTGCAGTCTACACTTTGTAATATCTGCAAAGCAGATTTAAGGAATTACAGAAGTTACCTCCTGGCCAGTTTTATTTATCTTTTATAGCTAAAGGAGGTTAGAAGAGCATTTTTGGAGCCTATTTGACCACCCTTTGCGATCTCTCCAGCTGAGCAAGGCAGGGAATAAGACTCATCTGTTCACCTCATGTTGATTTGTCATTTGACATCTGTGTCAGAGCAACACCCTGCAAGAGCAGACACTTTGATGCCACTGCAGCTTTAGCTCTGTCAGGACTAGAGCTGGGTGGACTATTTACTGGGAATAATTTATTCAGCAGATTTCACCCTTTCTTCAGTTTAAGAGTTCCCTATACATGTTCTAATTAGAAGAGATAATTGGCTTAATACTCAAGCACTTCATTCTTACTTGTTCCCTTTGTCCAGAGGTGTCCTGAATAAAGGCAGGGTGAAATCCTGGTGCCACTTAAGACACTGAAACCCGCTCTTCTCCTTGATTTCACTGAGGTCAGGATCTCAGTCAAGGTCCCTCAAGCAAGAAACCTCCAGTTTAGATTGTGATATACCACAAATGAGGTCCAGAATTAAACAGTGGGAAGGAACAAACGATACAGAGCAAGGGACGGAGTAATAGGATATTTAGGTATCATTGTGATGGCTCTATTAAAAAAAAAAAAAAAGGATAAAAACCACAATAGAGATTATTTAAAGTGGGATGACATGCAGGAGGGCTCAGGGTAGGGCTTTATTCCCCTACAAGGATCAGACAATTATGCAAACATACTTCTGCAACGGGAATTATTTGAGCAAGTGTAGTTTGCATTGACTTCCTCCCTCTGCCCCCGCCACTTTCGTCCCCTCTGTCTACACCTTGTTCGTTAACCAAGATCAAAACCCTCCTGGGTAAATGAATTCTTTGCTCTGTAGTGTATAAGAAATCCATTGATCAATACCAAATATATAATTAAAGATAAAATGTCATTTCTGGAGTAGCAGTTCTGTTCAACTATATAATAATCTATTTCTGAAAGCATCTCTACCCTGCATGCACCTAGCGAGGATCAGTGCCTGAAGGCAGTATTGAACTATATTCTCTGAAATGCCTGGTGTTTTGCTAGCAATTTCAAACTCCTCTGTTCTTCAACATCCAGTCACTAAACTATGCTGCTTAAATTATTAAATCCTTCTAATTTAAATTTTCATAAGCTACCAGAGGAAAAATGTGCTTCCTTAAAGTAACAGGTCTGGCTTCTTGTAAGGAAAACTATGGTATCATTATTGCTTTTATGCAGTATTAACATCCTTTGAGAAAACAACAAAATAAATTATTTCATTAAGGAGTAAAATGTGGAAGGCAGATGGTTTAAAAAAACAAATCCTTTTGAAACTGTCCTGGTTTAGGACCACCCAAAACTGGAACAGAAATGGGGCAAACTATCTACTACCTCAATCCCTAAAAGACTGAGATATCAAACTAGAATTATGAATTAAAAAATGGGAAATCTCATTAGATCAAAATTATTGACCAAAATTATTAAAGAAGAAAAATAGTCTCCAAGACTTGTTATACTGGTTCAGAAACAATACATTACTTTGAAAATTTTGGAATATATTTTTACTTTAATACGTTTTTACTGAAAAAGATGTTGCAACTGCTACAGGCTTGCGTCCTAGTGATGCTTTAACCTCATCTACAACACTGCAGTTCTGTGCAGACAGTGCTGTAGGGGTGGGACAGTGGAGGGAATACACTATTTAATTTAGTGTGAATTCATATAGTGCGAAATACTTAAACATTCATCTATTTTCTCTGTGAAGAGAGAGATGATTTATCCCAGGGAATAATAGATTCAATAAAAAGTACTCAAAATTAGACCATGTAGGATTTTTTCAATGAAAAGACTTCTACTTTTGAAACATGAACTGCTAAATACTATCATTCTTCACCAAATACTGGATTGCACAAAATTTGATAAGTTTAAATTTTGAAACCAATCTTTATAAGGAAATTAAAATACAAAATGCCAGTTGCAGACATCTATAAGGAATTGGCAGTTTGATAAATAATTTATAAAATATATATGTTTATATATTACTATGGGCTAATTGGGGATAAAAGAACTTGTATCTGAAACCAGAAAAAGCTGCATAACCTTGTAAGAGTAGTCTGAAGGAAAAAAGTCCTGTTATGGCCACCAAGTCTGACTGCCTCTACAAAGCCTTCATTTTTTAGGGTGGAAACTGAGCCAGCTGAGAATCAGGCAAGTGTCTTTTAGGGGAAATAATTTGTTTATGCTGAAAGGACTTAAGAGAACGAGTGATTACAGAAAAGGGACAAAAATGGAAGGATTAAAAAAAATTAATGGAATTATCCAGGAAAGAAAAAAAGCATTTTTTTAAAAGAAATGACAAGACTTTCTGGAATACACAGATGTGATATAGAAGCTGTTGAAATAACTTTCATTTTTAGGTTTGTCTGATCAAAAGCATGGTTGGTTCTAGCTTTATTGATCAAATCTTTCTGGATAGCCTAATTCTGTGGTGAACTAATTGGAGCCAAGCTTTGAAAGACTTGTGTCACTCCATTTCATCTGAGGTATACTGCAGTTACCAACCCACTGTTTAAATAACATTTCGTTTTATCTAGAAATTCTCTCTTACAAATACAATTGTAAACACATTATTTTAATTTTCACTTCAATAAATTTATAAAAATTTCAGGATTGATTAGCAAAAAAACCCTGGATTTTTTTCCTATTGTATTGAGTTCACCTGAGTGAGTTATTCATGAAATCTGAACTCCTCACTAACAGCCCTGTAACCAAAATCAGGTTTATAAATACACAACAACTATGAGCTCAACGTATGCATGAATTCCAGTATGAAGATCAAGAACCTACTGAATCAGGGGGTTGTTTTGTAGTGGTTAAATTACAGCTGTATTATCTAAGCTACCCCACCAAAAGTTGTCCCTAAGCAGGCAGAAGACCTGCAGAGGACAGAGGAGTAAGTTCTGACTTTCATTACTAAGGGGATACCAGCTTCCTCTCCGACTGCTGAAAATCTTCCCAGTATCTCGTGTGGTTTCATTCACTTCTTCTACATAAATAGTTAGAGGAGACCGAGGAATGAGACTCAGTTGGAAAAAAACAAAAGCAAAACATCCACACCCCGAAAGCCCCACAAAATCAGCTATGATATCAACGGCTAAAGGCATGCTTTTTCTGTGTGTAAATGGTAGATGCTGCAGCCTGGCCAGCTGGGTCATACACAGCAGAGATGATTTGCTCAGACAGCATTTCAGCTATTTTCACCCCTCATGTTACAAGAGATGAGAACAAACCTTCATTCGCAACCCTCTTGTGCCAGACACATTTGAAAAACCCCTTGTGTTAGCTGTGGGCTTCTCAACGAGGGTGTACAACCATTTCCAGAATATGTGCCCATGCTGCAAGTGCCTGTTTCCAGGCTCTGCTAATTCCTCTCCATGAAATGGCTTTTGGGTGCCCTTCATCCACTTGCTCTCCCTCAACGATTTTCAATGACTTTGCTTCTTTTCTCTGCCTTTTTCTGTCTTCTCCAGTATCTCCTGGGATATGTTTTTTTGACTGATTTCTTCTTTGCTTATGCACTACCAGCCTCAAGGGATTTTACTAGCAGTGACTAATATAAGCTTGAAACTTTAGCAAATACCACCTACTGCTGAATTATAAAAAGCGAAGGTGTATAGAACAGCAAAAATTCTCTGGCAAAGTTGTAAGCAAATACACACTTTATAAACCTCAATTACTTTCCACTGAAAGAAAAATGGAAAGGCTTAAAAACGCTGGGCAACGTGAAATCTGCATCATACACACGATAGGACTGCATTTGATTGTCTAAAGGAACAGTTAAAATATTTGTTTTCAGAAGTATCCATGAAACACATCAACATGCAAACTGCAGAAGTGCCTTTATTCTAAATTTATCTCAGTTTTTGTCTTTCTAAATGTTGTATGCCTTACTAAGAAGCAGCCAAGGAGCAAATCTGCTCCTCCTCCCAAGTAGTCATTGAGCTTATATTTCCACATGAGAAAAATCAATAGTTGTTTTTTAAAGTATTGTGAATGCACCCCGTACAAGATGTTCAAGGCCATCCTACTTTTCCTGACCCTCACACCACCCATAGGCTCTCTAATACTTCCAAATAATTAAAATGCTCCTTTATTAACTATAACTTCTAACTTCAGTCATTTCTTTTCTTTCCCAGAGTTCCTGGCCAGGGAACCTTGAAAATTCTTAGGAACAGGACCTCTATTAGACAGGAGTTAAGCATCTCCACCAATCTTTGCTAGATCAGGGGAAAAAGCTGCAACACCAAAAAAACCCTAACCCAAACCCAGAAATGGAGACCTGTGGTGTCAAAGGATGGAGTCAGAGGGGACCACAGGGCAGTAACAGTAGGATCTCCAGACTCTGACACAGCCCACTTCATCCAGCAACATCTTATCTCATGTGTTAAACATTACGACAACGACAGTGTTTGCAAAGTAATGTTATTTTCCACACTGTGATAATTTTGTGATGCTCTTATTCTTTGTCTCTTACAATTATGAATTTGTCTTTAGTAACAATAGTGGTGAAAGAAGCAGTTTATTACTCAAGGAGAGTGAATATGATGTAGCCTAAATCTTCATTTTTTTTTCTTTTCAATGGACATGATAGGGAGAATAAAATGTCCATTTAGATACACAAATACATCTAAAGATGCTCTTCTCTCTCTGGAGGCAACGGTAATGCAAAGTATTCATTTGGTCTCCAAAATACTGTGAGTCACAAAAATGTCTGCTTGTGTCATCGAAGTCTTTGATTCATGGCTCAAGAAATGCAGGTAAATCATCATTTCTCCAGAGTCCCTAGATTTTCCCGAAATCCACTCTTGAGTTGTTTGAGGAAAGAGCTAAACAATAATAAAGGAACTCAAATTCCCTCTCTTCAAAGAGCTTTTCAGCATTTTAAAATCAAAAACTGACATTCATGAAAAATATGTATTTAAGATACAATCATGTACTGGTCTTGAAACCAAAGAGTTTAGTGCTCTCTAGAGTAAGGTTTCTTTTATTAGTATTTCTTCCCTCTTTAATTGAATTAAACAACAACAACAAAAAGCAACCAAAATCATGAAGACCACCAGCGCAGCGAAAAAAAGAAAATGTCTCCCAGGGTTTTCAGTTCTCTTCCCTCAGTGTTCTGGAGTCCAGATGTGGAAAGCCTAGTGGAGCTGAAAACATTTTTGGAGGGTGGAGAGAAAGTTTTGATGCTACTGCTGTAGCCTTATTTTATCCAAACCAGACAATTATCTTTCTTCATAAGATTAAAAAGCCAAAGAACAACAACTACCAAACCACACCTTTTACAGATTGTTACTAAACAGTATTTTTAAGTGAGCCTGCTGAAAAAAACCCCACTCTGCATCTTCTTAGCACTTAGAAGCAAAGGTCTTTACAAGGCCTTCTTAACTCAGACTAGAATATTTACTGTCTTCATCTTCTTTGAAATCCCGTTTGTCAGGTGTGTCAGTTTATTTTTAAGAGATGTACTTTTCCTGCTCACGTATCAAGCAAACACATATTGATTTGCTGCAGCCACACCAGGTCACAGGATATGGAGGAATGTTCCCATATCTCATGCAGCTACACCTGGAATATGGTGTTCAGCTAAGTGATGACAAGGGTGGTCAGTGAGGTGATGATAAAAGTCTATAAATAGCTTAAGAGGGTGGACTCTGAGGAGGGAGAAGCACTGGTTTAAGGTGGACTGAACAAGCTTGACTAGTAGAAACAAAAAGATGCCCTGACAGCCAGGGCCAGGCATAAGCTGCTAAATAGGATCTTGTACACAGAGCGATTGCCAGCAGAGCAGTCTGGGCTTGGCCTTGCCTACGCCGCAGACATATAATGAATTTACTATTCCAGATTAATTATTCTGGGAAATTTCCAAGCATATTTAAGCACTTCAACTGCTAAATTAGGCCCCAAGTTCAACAGTCCACCAACAGGAGTCACGCTGGGTGTATTTAGAACTGCACAGGACATAGCCCTGGAAACGCATAAGAGGAAATAAATCTGCCCAGAGAGGAAGATGGACACAAACCCTGCAAATCTGTCATACCTCTGTTTTCTGTAGTTCTAGGAAAACATGCATGTGGGATTTGGGAAAGGTCTTTTTAATAAGGGTTAATTGGAGAAGTATGTCACACATGACTGAGTACCGTTTCAAATTACTGCTCACGCTGGCATAACTAAATCAGACAAATGACAGAATACCAAAATAGGGAATAGTCAGTCTTCTTCCCTCCTACTTAATCGTTATAGCTTCATTATTCTCAAATATCAGCAATTATAGATTTTCCTGGAATTTGTTGCTTCTTTCAAAATATTACTAGAGACCACATCGTAATATTCCCCAGAGATCCAATAGTTCTGTAAAATCTTTCTTCTGTTGTCGCATTATTAGTCCAGGCTCTCAAACTGCTGGATTCATTTATCTGGCTTATGATGCAAAAGTTCAGGATAAATGATCCTGATGTAACCCCTTCTGAGCTTAAAAAAAAAAAAAAAAATTGAAAAGGGGAAAATAACCAGAGTTTAGTAAGCCAGATTAGTTACTCCCATGAAAATCATTGTCCTGTCTGTAACACTGAGTCACTCTAAGAGCCAGGTCCCTAACCCCGAACCCGAAAAAGTCACGTCAGTTTCTCTCTGCTGCCCAAGTTAATTGCAAGCATTTCCTGACACTGAGAATGCAGGCAGAAAAAGGAAAAACATCGACTTGAGAAAAGCACAGCTTCCAATCCCCACCCACCAGCTTCAGTCAAAGGGATGATTTCAGTCCCTTTCTTAACTAATCCTGTCACTGTAAAATCCTACAGTCATTCTTCCAACATAAAGGGAAAACGGACTCACTAGGAGGACCTAGACTCTTTCAGCTTGAACTGTTAACCAATGGTGGAAATGCAAGAATGCTGAAGTTGTGCCTTCAGAGCCAATAGAGTGGATTTGTGTGTCCCACATGACTGTGTTTCCCCTGTCTTTCACATGGGCAGTATTTAGTTCAATTCAGAACTGCAGATAGTATAACGTGCAGAGCAGCAATGGGATGTCTGAGCACAAGTGGCTGACTTCCAGGCGACTTCAGGAAGCACATTTGTACATTTCTTCTGAATTAAACTGGGATTCTGCACCCTTGACATTCTCCAACCCTCCTTGTCTCTGCAGAAGGAGACAGCGACCTGCACAGCACAACAAAACTGTGAGTACGGGCTCTATTTATTTTTATTTTCACCCAGAAAAGCAAAGCTCTTAAAAATGTCAAAATGCTACGTGCACTAAATCAGCGATTACTTTTCTTATAAGACGAACAAGTATCTAAAGTGTTATTCAAATTCAGAAATATTTCTTGCATGCTTCAATAAAAGAAAGAGGGGAAAAAAAAAATAAAAAGCGAGTTATCCTCCAGGGCAGTGCCTGCACGCACGCTGCATGACACACTGCTTCCTGACATAGCCAGCGTGCTGCTTTGTTCATAAAGAAAAACAAAGACAAAAAGCCCTACACACGTATGTTGTTCACTTTTATTTGTACTCTGTGTCTAACCAGGCCTGATCTGTCCCCAAGGGGAAAACATAAAGGCAAACTTTAACTCCGCCAGCAAGGGCAGCCCAGACTTTCCAGACATCTGACAGTTATTATAATTAGCTATGAAAGACAGCTAAGACACTTTGGGGCAAATAGCTCTTACATTTGGAACAATGAAGTCGAGCAAGGTTCCCATCCCACCCCTTCCACGGGGGGAGGGGGAGAGGCAAGGCAACGGGGGGAGCGATAGGAAAGGGTTATGGCTGGACTGAAAACACACAACTAGTATAATATCTGGACTTGCTCAGCAGGAGGAGAGGCTTTTTGATAAGCAACTTTACCTCTAGATTGCGGCTTGCATTCACTCGGATTCCTGGCGGGGTGGGAAAGGGTGTGGGGCTCTTCACGGTATAACGTCAGAAGGTCGGGGTGGAGGGGGCAGCGGGGACGAAGGGGGCAGAAAGAAGAGAATATCCACGG